>JAXIVJ010015594.1:0-30000 GCA_036785665.1 Chirona hameri
TATGACAGTCCCAGGGGCCCCCGACATGCCGGCAAGAGGAGACCTCTGGCTGTTATTTGAGGGCCCGTGCCTATTCGTTTCCAGCTAATTGTGCCTCCTGACGGGCACGTGCCACGGGCCCCTATCTTGTACCGGGGACCCACTGCCTGGCACCAGGTGCCCCCTCACCCCTGTACTCAGTAGCACTACCCGGGGTCCCCTGACCGACAGAGGGGTTTCTCATTGTCTCAAGGGCCCCGAGTGTTTTAAGAAGACCCCCTTGTATCCGCCCCTGGGGCCCCTGGGGACCCCCAGGTGGGGATAATTTTAAGACAAAAGAAAAACTAATACAAAAGTTGAAAATGTGCCCCCTCAAGACAAAGTGGGTCAAATCCGGGGAGTTAAAAATGTTAGGGGTAGGTAGGTTGGGGCCTCAATTTGTAATAGGCCTTTTTCGGGTCCTGGACAAATGTCCATGGGTCCAATTGTCGCTCCAGGAGCCCGGGTCGTTCATCCAAGAATCCCCAGATAGGCCTTCCAAGGGTCCCGGCCGACCCTCTAGTTGCCCCGGTCGACCCTCTAGGTGCCCCGGCCGACCCTCTAGGTGCCCCCGGCCGACCCTCTAGGTGCCCCGGCCGACCCTCTAGGTTGCCCCGGCCGACCTCTAGGTGCCCCGGTCGATATTCGAGGAGCCCAGTCGACCTTCCAGGGTCCCCGGCCGACCCTCCAATAGATGGGGGGGGGGGGGCAATTGCCCTGTTTGCCCCCCCCCCTCCCTGTGTACGCCTATGGTTGGTGCACCTTCGAAGCAGCATTGCAACATCCCCTTGCCAGCATACCGGCTAGTCGTTTAATAGTTCTCCGACCAACCGCACGATGACAGCACCGGACGACTTCGGCAGGTTTGAACTCTGGTTGAATCGATCGCGTTTCCGGGAGTTAGCTTGGCAGGTGTAATGTCCGTGGCACACGCTCTACGTCGCAGTGGCTACGTCTCAGAAGGCTGGGCTCCTAGCCATAGCTGATTGCATTATCAGCTTACGCAGACATGGCTCGAGATCCAGGTGGGAACCGGACTGGGAGGCGGATTAGGTATTAGGTTATTGATATCCGCCAGTCACAAGGGCTCCGCCACGTGGGGGGACGGAGAGAGGGAGTCGACCAAAAATGACGCATTTCTTAATCTAAGCGAAAATCTACACGAGTTCGACTAAGAAAGTTTTGTTTAAATCACCTTTTGACGTATGAAGAAGCGAAATTCGATGAGTTGTATAATTGTGTGTTTTTTTTTTGGAGGGGGGGGGGGGGGGGATTGGGGTGGGGGATTTGGCCCCCCAAAAAAAACTTTTTACCGTTCTGACATAACCATTATTCACGTCCTAACGTAGTTTCTGAGATGTGAGATTAACCGCGATAGACGTTATAAGACGGTATAAACTATAGATAGACGTTACCACTTTAGGTTTGTGTGCCTCGTTTTTCATTTAAATGGATACTGTACGGATCGGATCTTTACAGATTCAAATGATGAATCCATGATGAATCAAGGAGTGTACCGACTAAATGTGTTTATCTTCACCTAGATAAATTGTTTTTGAGTCGGAAATGAATCGCTTTAAAAAAAAACGCTGAAACGGCTAAGTGGAGTGACAGCTCTGGAGGTGAGAGTGTTCCATCAGGAGGCCACAGTGGGCCCAAAGTAGGCAGAGTGGGCCCTCTGGGTGACAAGGTTGGCCCTCTGGAGGACAAGGTGGGCCCTCTGGGGGACAGGGTGGGCCCTCTGGAGGACAGGGGGGCCATCTGGAGGACAGGGTAGGCCTCCCGGAAGTCACAGTAGGCCATCCGGAGATCAGAGTGAGCCCTCTGGATGGAGGCCAGAATGGCCCTCTGGAGGTTGGCAAGGAGCAGAGTGCGGTTATTTGAATACTTGAGTGGGCTCTATGAAGGCCAGGGTGGCCCCATGGGGGCCAGAGTGGGCCCTATGGAAGCCAGGGTGGGCCCTATGAGGCCACCTCTGAGACCAGAGCAGGCCCTCTGAGACCAGTGTGGGCTCTCTGAGACCAGAGTGGGCCCTCTGAGACCAAATTGGGCTCTTTGGAGGCTAGAGTGGGCTCTTTGGAGGCCAGCGTGGGCCCTCTGTAAGCCAGAAAGTAGGCCCTCTGGAGGCCAGCCATAATGACCCTCTGAAAGCCAGATACGACCCTCTGAAGGTCATAGTGAGCCCTCTGGAAGCCAGAGTGGGCCCTCGAAAAGGCCGGCCAGAGTGGGCCCTCCAGAGACCATGGTGACCCTCTAGAAACCAGATTGTGCCCTCTAGGGGGTGGCCAGAGTGGGCTCTCTGGATGCCAGAGTTGGCACTCTAGAAGCCAGAATGGCCCTATGGACGCCACTGAGAAAGCCCTAGTCGATCTGAGGAGGCACGTAGCTTGGCCTGAAAAAGTATAGCATTTTTGTATTTATTGTTTAGATTGAGGTCGAAGTTTAGAGGCTAGCATTAGAGTTTTGGATATTGCTATTGAAGCTTCAATCCACAACCAATAGCGTAGTCAAGAGGGGGTAGTCTAGGGAGTTATGACCCCCTCCTGGAGGGCAGACTTTTGCTTGATTCCAGTGGAATCGAATCCGATTCCGGAATCGTTTCCGTTTGTACTGGAATCGGAATCGGATTTGATTCCGTTGGCATCTGGGTGGAATCCGAATCAGGTGGAATCAATGATTTTAAGAAAATTATGGAATCGGAATCGGAATCGATGGCCATTTCAAGCGATTTCGTTTTATTTTCGGGAAAAATCACTCTGGCCATGAAGATATGCTTCCCTGAAGGAAATTTGTTCCGTTGAGCATGAGTAGCTAAAGCAAAGCTAGGTGATGATTTGTTACCTAATGAGAGTCAAAACATGCTCAGTAATTCTACTTTTAAGTGGAAACATAGGAACAATGATATTCACTTATGACAATGCTATGCTTATTGTGTTTATATTATTGTTATATTATATTATTGTAGCTAAAGTAAAGCTAGGCGATGATTTGTTACCTAATGAGAGTCAAAAATGCTCAGTAACTCTACTTTTAAGTGGAAACATAGGTACAATGATATTCACTTATGACAATGTTATGCTTATTGTACCGTACGTGCGATAATATTATATTTTTGAAGGTATTTGATTTACCCATGTACCTATCATATTACAAATAGCAGCTTGAAATATGTCCATGCAACTTGGTTATTGGTAAGTCTAGATATTATATATCGTGGTGAACCTTCGTTAAACTTGTACATTTTTCAACTATCACGATTTTGCAGCACAGGGCAGTTTTTCATAGTATAATCAAATTGGAATCAATGGAATTGGATTCGGAAGCAAGCTTTTTAGGTGCCCTGGAAGCGGATTCGTAATCGATTCCTCTAATAAAATATATATTGGAATCGGAATCTGAATCAGACCCAGCTGGCTAGGTATGGAATCGGACTCGATTCCGCTGAAGCGGAATCAAGGACAAGTCTGCTGGAGGGTAACCGAGATCGGCGTGGCGGGGCCTTCAATCGGCCTGAGAGGGCCCTCGGTTGGCCTGAGAGGGCTCTTGGTCGGCATGAGAGGGCCCACTACAGATATGACCCACCCTGGCAAGGTAGGTTCGAGACGCTTCGGCGCTCGCTATTTGCTCCTGGCGGGGATGACCTGCGGCCGGTGGCAGTGGCCGCGTTCAAGGTCAGATGAAGTGAGCCGGGCGGACCGGCCTCAGTCGTAAGGGTACGTTACACTGTTGCCTTTAAATTCTGCCGGTGACTGAAATTGCGCGATCGGATGGTGGGGTCAGGGCCCGCCTAACAAGCTTAGCTTAGCGTCGGTCCTTATCTCGGAAATCCATCCCATCAAAACATTTATTACACAAATCGAAACAAAACTAAACAAAACAAAAATGTCGGTCGTAGGCTCGGCCAAAAACTTTGGTTTGAGGCGCCGTACGACGCAAGGCAAAACTCATGTGACTGTTTATTTTTTAGAACTGATTTAAAACAAACTGCTCCTTATATTGTACCTATTCCTTATATTTCCTCTTACACACATACAATGTGTCATTTTTTTGCCAATTTCAGTCGTCTGGGGAAGCCATGGCGCTGATATTAACCCCCTTGGATCCGTCTTTGTATGGCCCCTCAATCGTTTCGAAAAATCGACACCGCTGGTTGTACTTATTATTTGTTATCCTCGCCCGTGCAGCGTCCGATCAGTGCGTGACCGTGCAGGGGGGGGGGGGGGACAACCCCCCTAGCGTTTCGCCCCTAATTGGGCTAGAGCTTAAATGAAAAAAGAGCGTGTTGCTTGTCACGAGAGGAAGCCATTGATACCCGATTTTAGGGACCTAGGTCATTAGGTGACTTCTGAGGTCATGTCAATGACCCAAAATTCAACCAAATTGTAAATGCGTATACATTTAATTTAATCGAGCTAGAATCGCTAATGAGCATATAATTATGCTAAATGGGTGCCACATATGAAATCTGCGTCACAAAATGTCCTAGAAACTGCCAAATTCCAAAAAGATCATGTCAGGTCATGTCAGGTCATTTGAGGTCAGTGACCTCGGTTGACCTGTTCGGGTGCATGACCCCAGTGGAACATATAATTATGTAAAATGGATCCCATATTTTAAATCAGCGTCACAAAATGCCTTAGAAACTCCCAGAAACCAAAAAAGTAATATGAGGATATCGGAGGTCACAATCTCAGTGGAAACCACAATTGTCACCTGGGAACACCTGTGTATATGCTCCTAAATAACAAACACTATGCAACTACACAAGTTGCAAGGATCAATACTACGGGACGCCAGTTGCGCTGGACATGACCTTGAAAATCAGGTCAAAGGTCACGGGTCATGTGACCTACAACTTTTAAAAAATGCACAATATGTGGCAAATTGTTCACAAGTAGGGTACTGAAAGTTTCATCGCAATTGGTTGAGCTTTACGCGAGTTATTCCCGAAAAACCGAGGAGGTTGCATCAACCCCCTGCTCTGGTGAGAGTTAACCCCTTGGATCCGTCTTTGTTCGGCCCCCAAATCGTTTCGAAAAATCGACACCGCTGGTTGTGCTTATTATTTGTTACCTATCCCCTGTTCAACAAGCTTTCGCCGACGCTCCACGCTCCCGCTCAACAGCTTTTCGCTGACGTTCCAACCTCGCCCCCCCCCCCCCGGTCAACAACTTTTCGCTGACGGCGACCACTCGGCTCGATCCCCCCCCCCCAATTTCAAAGGCGTGGCGGAGCCCCTGTGTAATGGTTATCCGTAATGTTTGAAGCCCACCGTTCCCTCTCCGAACAAAGACAATATTTCCTCACCAGTCAAAATGGATACAAGCTGTACCTTGGTAGTGTTGTATATCTGCTAATTTTTAACTAATTCGTGTAAACTAAAGGGTATGTTACCTGTGTTTCAGAAACTGCTCTGAAGCAGTCAACAGTTATCCTCAAGGAGAAGCGGTTCAACGAAACGTCTGAACCGAAGGACGGGAGCCCCCACCTCCAGAAGTCGGGTGAATGTTATACAGTACGGGTGGAGGGCTCGCCATATTATGAATTTGTGGATACCGATCAGGCGGTGTTGGGATTCGTGCTGTCGCACTCGCTGCTAAACTGCAGCTTCACCAAAATATACCGGGCGATGGGGTCGTTTATTCAGCAATACGTCTTGAATATCCGAAACGGCACGCTGGTGCCGGACAAGGTCCTCAACTTCGTGCAGCGGCTGCAGTAAGTTACGCCGTCCCCTCAGTAGCCTTGACCTGCGTGCGTCGACAATACATGTGCGCGTGTCGACAATTACCGGAGTTCATCGTTGCATCGTTACCTGCGTTGCGTTTCATTGTTGCATCGTTACATGTGTTGCGCTTCATCGTTACATCGTTCATGTATGTTTAGTCTTTCATCTTTAATAAAGTTCGCGCAAAAATCACAGAGTGACTGATGCAGCACGTGTCGAAAGCGGTCTCGGTGATCCCCTACAGAATGCCGTGCTGTTTCGACTGCTGGTAGATTTCGATAATCCATTTAAAGGAAATAGTTCATCTTGGAAATTTTTCCCAAACACGATTTGATTATATTTGTTAATACAATGTATTTTTATATTGTCAAAAATGGCCTTATATCGCGCCGATTCAGGACAGAAGGCCGTAAATTATTATTGTTTATCAAAACTATATGCATGCTCTCTGAGTCAGAAAGTAGTCGCGTAAAGATGGACTCGCATTAGAGATGTGCCAACCGGCGGTCGGCGGTTCGCTTGTTAGCACCAGCTGCAAGCTGATTGGCTGATGGTATAGGCTAGGATCCAGCACCACATTCTTTCGCCAGCACCGCTTTCCTTCGCCAAAAAAAAATCAAATATATTCGGCTGGAGAGTCTTTTCAGTCAAGAAAACTTGCAGATAGGTGTTTTCCAACACGGGCTACCAAACTGTTATCTTAGTTTAAATCTGATGTTGAACATGAACTATTTCCTTTAACGCACTACTTATACGCTTTTGGTGTGTTCTGCATCATGCAATCGATATAGCTTCTATATCGATATATATATCGATATAGCTTCTGTCTTCTGTCTTCTGTCTTCATGCTATCTTTCTTATATATCGGCGGAATGCGTTTTAAAAAAAAAACTTTTAAAACTTTTTAAAACTAAATAAAAGCATTATAGTTACATCAAAGTGCATGATTATAATTATTTTGCAGCAGGCTTGGGCAGAGTTCCCAAGGTGACTGTCTTGGGCAGAATTCCCAAGGCCGTTTGTTGATGCATGCGTTGTTAAATACATTCTAATCCGGTGTATTGTTATGCAAAATATTTTTCGAGCCGTATTGTGTGGCTACACCCTGCTTTCTAAATGAGTGTTCCTAACCACCCTTTAGGGGGACAGGTTTTTGGCTCCGATGAGCCGACGTGTGCAATTGTGGCTTTCAGCCGAAAAGGGTGCTATTTTTTACAAAAAGGCTGATTGAGCTGATCGAGGGGTACCGTGAGTACCATAAAGGGTGTAGCAAAGGGTGTTGACTAACACCCGTAACACGGTAACATAATACACACTCAACTACGGCTAGGAAATTCTGATATAAATGCACACCTGTTCCAAATACAAAATCCCCACACCCACACTGCCAATGCGGACACAGAACAGAAACCACATTGCACTTCATGTTACACTACCCACTTTACGCGCCACTCAGACAAAGTCTCTTTCAACATATCTCCACAGAACTAAACACTGACTTCACTCACTTCACTACCACCAAACAATACGACACACTTATACATGGGACAAGCATTAGCACTTCAAGTTCTCAGAGGGTAGCATATCTTTTCAGTTTCAGTTTATCTTTTCACCGATCAGTTTGAAACTTACAGGATGTCATGAGGGCATAAGTACTTACAATTCGTATATCTCGGAATTTTTATATCTGTGACCTAAGGTCAGGTCAATTTCGTAACCTCCCATACTAAGTCAATGGGGAAATATACAAACGCTTCCTATTTCAAGGATATGCATGATATTAGTCCAATTGCTTCTGGTTCATGTTATTATAGCATATTCTTGATGATCCAAGTGTAATTTTTGTTAAGTGACCCCTATTGGGTCATTTGAGGTCATGCGAGGTCACCATCACTGTTTTGTCAATAACTCCCGACATAATGAAGATAGAGAAGTAAAACAGACATCAATGTGTTTATCTCATCGAGATACGTCTTCCCATATGTAACATGCTCTACTTGGGTTACCACTTGACCTTGACCTGAGGTCAAATTGTTAAGTTGACTTAACAAGGTCACCATGTATATCATGCAAAGAGCCTTGACAAGATAAACACAATGGCGTAAGCAGCTTTTCGTTATCTTTATTAAGTAAAAAGTTAATAGCAAAAAAACGATTTAGCGAAAAAAAGGTATTTTTTCCCCTTTTTAACCTCTGGAGCCTCACATATTTACCTTAGATCAAATCTGAGGACACCTTAGCGATTGCCAATTTCACTGGCTGGCGTTTGCTTTTTTCTGTTTGTTTCTAACTAGCATTGTTTCTGATATATATGGGAATTTCTGGAGCGATGTCCTAAAACAGGAAATAACTGGAAAATTTGACCTTTGATGACCTCTGGTCAGGGGCGGATCCAGGGGGTGGCCGCAGCGGTCGGCCCCCCCCCCCGCCAGAAGGGCGCCCCACGGGCTGTCTGTCGGCGATGGACAGCCCGTGAGCACGCAGCATCCCTATGGACCGCTTGGACGCCCTTTTGGGCGCCCTGTTGAAAGTAACTTACCGAGTATCAGGTCATACAGGTCATGATCTAGTCTTTTTGACCCGAGGCGCCCTTCCGGCCAGTGCCGGTGCCCTTACGGCCAGTGACGGCGCCCTTTCGGCCATTGACTGCGCCCTTTCGGCCATTGACGGCGCCCTTTCGGCCATTGACGGCGCCCTTCCGGCCATTGACGGCGCCCTTTCGGTCAGTGACAGCGCCCTTTCTTTGGAAGGCGCCCCTAGATTTTTGGAAGGTGCCCCTAAATTGGCCTGCAGCCACCCCTCCTAAAATATCCTGAATCCGCCCTTGCCTCTGGTGATCTCAATTTTGACCTGACCTAAAAGAACATTGAAATACTTTCGATAGAACATGTATCAAGTTATCAAATGCCATTTTCTGCTTCTCGCTACGTAGCGTAGTTTTCGAGAGCTCAGGGGGGGGGGGGGGGCGGAAATCAACAACGCAAAGGTCCTGCAGTGCGCGGGTTAACGTAATAATAGGACCCTCTCCTGTTGTTTTCCTCTATACCGGGTTCACATAAACCGGATTAACGTAACTTTCTTCCCAGGCCTAAATTGCCGGAAGTCGTCTCCCGCCCCAGAAATGTTAGATCTTAGATCGCCCGGGTGGAAAATAAATATATAAACGAGGACAGCAGCCTGTACCGTTGACCTCATAGTCGCTATGCTGTGGAAAGCCAATCGTCAACGAGGAACTCTAGCTTAGATGTCACATACTCCCAGAGGATGTAGTTGTTTGCTCTATTTTGGACTAGTTATTTATTGCTTATGTGTAGTGAGTAATCTGGGAAAACTTCGTGAAAACCCGCCTGGCATCTAAAACGTCGGCTTCACGTACAAGATAAATTAAGATTGTAGGAATAAATTCCACGTTTAAAATAAATAGAAAATGTGAAGATAATTTGCAGCGATCTTTCAGTCAGGCTGCACGAGCTTCCACCAATATTCAACACTTCATTCAGATTACCAGACATTCCCCTTTATCGATATGTATTCATGATTCGGTGCGATGATGAGACAACATAAGCAGCAACCACTGGCTGCGATATTCACTCGATTATCGAGCACTAACAACGGGTGAGATCCCCGGCAAAGACTCGCTTCGCCGCTCAATAAAACATTACAAACTGCATTCCCGCGATGAATGACAATGTTATACATACACTGAGTTTGTACACTGCTGAAGCGTTACCGAAACGCTATGTCTTCTTCGCAGCCTTCTTGAGGCTCTTCTTCGCTGCCGGCTTCTTCGGAGACTTGGCCTTCTTCGCCGCGGCTGCCGGCTTCTTCAGGGGAGTCTTGGCCTTCTTCGGTTTCGCTGCTGCCTTCTTGGCGGGGGACTTGGCCGCCTTCTTCGCCTTGGGCGATGCTGCCTTTGGAATCTTCCCCATGGCGGCGAGACGATACCGCCCCATGAGAAGGTGCGACTCGGCCTGGCCCTTGGGTCGGAGCAGCTGACCGTCAGCAAGTCCAGCCTCGAACGCCCTCCGGAGCATGTGGTTCAGGAACTGCGCAGACTTCACCTTGTGGTTGGCCATGATGTGCTTCTTGATGGCCATCACGGAGGTTCCCTTCGGGTCCCTGTCCTCCTCGATCGCCTCGATCACGAGCTCCATGGTCGGAGGCCGGTTCGACTTGGCCTTGGCTCCGACCTTGGGCTTGCGTCCCTTCTTGGCGGGCGTGGCGGGCGTGGCGGGCGGAGAGTCAGCCATGGTCGTAGAAGGCACTGCACGGAGCGACGTGAAAACACTGAGAGGCGGAGGGCGAACGTAAGCAGTGGGCAGTGCGCACCGTTTATAAAGCCCTTTGGCGGACCGCGAGGAGCGCGCTCCGACGCCAGCGCCGCCTGCAGCAAACGCGGCGGTCAGGCACAGCTGCATCTGTGTTTGTAATTTATTTTAAGCGCTCAAAAAGGAAAATTGCGGTCATGAAATATTGTAATTTTGACTGATATGGAAAGAAAGATATTGTAACTCATCTGTGTAGAGGTATCAGAGTTTTATTTCAACCACGAGCGAAGATATCAGAGTGTAAAGATAAAATGTTGGGTAGCAAAAAAATAAATCTGGAAATAATCGATACAAATAAACACATTCCGGCACATAAATGTATTTAAAAGTCACTGTATCGCTTAGCCTGTCTTTTCATGAGTCTGTCTGCCAAATTTCGCCGCCTGACTCTTGTTGTGCATGTCGCCACACGGCTTTGTGCAAAGACTTCTACAAGCACATTCTGGCGTTTTACCGGCGGCTTATTTGGATTCAAGCCAGATATCAACCCAGAGACTTTGTACTTAAAATCAGCTGCGAATCCAAAACGGGAGTTTGGGGTCGGGGCAAAATTCCAAAAAGACTCACATAATTCTAAAAACTCATCGGATTTCGCTTGGTGTATGATGTATTATATATCTGACAGATGCATTGATAGCTGATTTAAAGCAAACTTTCCATAGTAAAAGTTGCTTATATTTGCTTCTATATCAGGTAATGTGTCAATTTGGCGCCGATTTCAGGCAGTTTGGGGGGGGGGGGGCGATTGCTAATTTTGCCCAACCGTAGATTCGCCACTGCTTAAAATTAAATAATATTCCTGGGCATGTACCTGTATTGGACCAGGACGTTTCATGTTTTATAAATGCATACGATTTGATGATAATTGATAGCCAGGAATGATAGATAATCAGATACGGCCCAATTTTCGACATTTCAATGTTCTGCTACTGGGCGATGAGCCAATTGAGGCCAAACAGGGATAGCTTATGGCTCTGCGAACTCCGAAACCGCATACATTGCAACGTGCATTGCACAACCTCTGCAGGAAGCATAAACAAACATGATCTGATTTCTGAAAATGTACAGGAATATATGGAACTCTGGCCAACTCGTCTCTCGGAATATATTTGTTCCGTAACGATCGCTAACGCTTCGCCTGCAGACCCGCCTTCGCGGCCGGGCAGCTGAAGCCGCAGGGACAACAATCTGCGACCCAGTCTTGAATTTCCGACAAGTCCATGATGATGACACCTGTCCAGGATGATGATGACACCTGTCCAGGATGAAACATCAATTTTGTGACGAGTTGACGGATGGATATACGGGACGGTGCCCCCCCCCCCCCCCAGGCGAGGACGGTTTTCTCCTTGTTCGGTGCGGGTCGCGGCCGGGCCGGAGCGGCGGTCGGTCGGCGGGGCCGCCCGGCCGAGCACGCCACGCCACGCCACGGCGGAGCACGGCGGGGCTCGTCGGCGGTGCAGGTCCTGACGTGCTCTGAGTACGGCTGGTGAGCGGTCGGTGCAGATTCTCTGGATTGGGTTAAATGAGGAGTGACGTGGCAAGTTTTTGGGAGGAGAGTCATTTATTATAATTTAAACGTGTCGCCTGATGTTGTGTCACTGGTGTCGGAGTTTAGTATTGATTAGTGTTGTGGCTCAGTTAGTTCTGTTTGGTGTATTATGTTAGGTTAACCAAATGGACCAAATTTGACATGGGTGGGTCAGATTTGGTCCCAATCGTAAACCAAATGGACCAAATCTACCCCCCAATACCCTTTTCAAAGACCTGTAATTCCTTGCGTATGCATGCTACCTGACTTACGTCTCTGGGCATGTTATTAAGAAAAGATGGATCCTTCATTTAAGACCAAGAAATCAAGTCTAACCTAGCCATAAAGTTGAAAAAAATGTCGTCAAAGTGGAGGGAAAACAGACTTTTGGGGTAGATTTGGTCCCTGCTGTTAACAAATTTTCGTAAACCTAATGGACCAAATCTACCCTATGTGATGTGATCGTTATTTATATCGGAACTATATAAATTATCTAGAATATAACTAGCACATTTATTTTACTTCTGGTTCTTGTTGTCCAAAACTAACCTAGGTTTGATCTACATTTTCATTTTAATTTAAATTAATAAAATAAAAATAAATATTTTCGTTATTTGTTGATAAAACATGAAAAACAGCAGCATTACCTACCTAACCGAGTGTACGACTTACCATCTTAAATTAACCTAGATTAGACTTGAATAAAGGTCACAAAACGTGTTTAAGTTTGGGTTACTATCACGTCATACAATAACGTTATAAAAAAAACTGCCTATTTGCAATTATAAGCACGAGTACACGTCGCTCTCAAAAATTAAGCTAGGTTTGACAAATAATAACGACCCTAGAGGTGTCCTAAATATTAAGGCATTCAAAAAAAATATGATAATATAAGTTATTTTCAAAAATATGTGTATCTTTTTCTAAAAGTCCGAAATCTCATTCATCTAAAACTGGTAACCGTTTAGTTCTATAAATTTTAGTTTTTGAGTGAAAATCGAAAATAAAAAAACATCGAAAAATTTGTATTTGAACTTAAAGTTAAGAAATTAAAAAATTAAGTTTATCATGTACCGTAGGTACATCAATTGCCTATCCAAAACTGAAATCGGTTTGGTTCTATTTGTTTTGGTGTTTAAGTTATAGGCATTCCTGTCCACCATTGCATTATTCGCAGGACTTAGAAGAAAAATTTGAAGAAGAAGACTTTTTCCCTTATTTATTATATCAAAATTGCCTTCATTAACACTAAAACATAAGGAAAACGAAGCCATTTAAAAATAACAAAAAATAAAAGTTCGAAAAAGAAGTATCACTTTTTACCAAAAAACGATTTCTTTCAAAAAACGAGGATTAATTTTATACATTTCCATATTACTTAAGTGCACACCAATATGAAAAAGGTAACAATTTCTTAAAATACTTAATACTTCTGACGTCATTGTTAAAAAACTGAATAAATTGAAGAAAAAAAGTATATCAAGTGATAAAAGGTCGAAAAAATCCGATTTAAGGGTCTACTTTTCTGTAAAATGATGCCTTCATTCTTGTTCACCCTAATTGTTCAAAAATAAATATGTATTTTTTAACACCAGGGAGCAGTACTTAACGTTTTACAAAAAAAAATGAAACAAATACTTTTAATCACATTAAAAAAAAAAATGTTGTTCATAGGAAATTGAATGGGCTATCAATTAGCTAAATACACTTTTCGCTCAGACACAAAATTTACCTAAAAAAATTGAAATACAAAATTTTCTCTTTTTTTTTGCTTAAAGTTAAGTAATTTAAAACTTATTTATTGATTTCTTTGCAAGTCCTGCATCTTTCTCATCTAAAACTGGTAACTGTTTGGCTCTATACATTTTATTTTTAATTAACAAGCTTTCAAACTTAATTGGTAATTGTAATTGAAGTTAAGCAATTTAAAAATTAATTACATCATATAACGTAGGCTCAACTATTGGCTATCAAAAACTGAAATCGGTTTGGTTTTATTTAATTTTGTTTTTAAGTTATAGGCATTCCCATCTACCATTAAGTTGTTCTCACTTTTTTAAATTTTATGCTTAAAGTTAAGTCTTTTTAAAATAATTTGTTTTTTTGTATTTGATAGTCGTTTATCACATTCATCTAATACTTGTAATCGTTTGGCTCTATACATTTTATTTTTTAAGTGAAAAGCATTCAAACTTAATTTTTAATTGTACTTAAAGTTAAGCAATTTAAAAATTAAGTACATCATATAACTATATTGCAGTTGAGACAGGTTTGAAACATACAGGAACAATACAATCCGATAAACGCGTTTCGACACAAAGTCTTCCTCAGTATCGGTTTCGTAAAATAACACAAAGATTACAAATATGATGTTATTGTACACAAATATTGTAATCTTTGTGTTATTTTACGAAACCGATACTGAGGAAGACTTTGTGTCGAAACGCGTTTATCGGATTGTATTGTTCCTGTATGTTTCACACATCATATAACGTAGGCCCAACTATTGTCTATCCAAAACCGAAATCGGTTTGGTTCTATATATTGTTTTTAAAGTTATAGGTATTCCCGTCTACCATATCGATAACTCCCAATCTAACATTGTTCCGAGGACTTGGAGCTATTTTTGTGGAAGTAAAAACAAAATCCTTGTTTATTATTACAAAATTACCTTCGGTTACCCCTAGCAATATATAAAACCAAGCTACTTTTTCAAAATAAAAATTTCAAATTTTAAAAAAAGTATCTCTTTTTACGAAAAACAGATTTCTTTCAAAAAGCGAGCATTAAAAAAAATATATATTCACATCCAATATGTCATGACAAACAAGATTCTGTTTACCATTTCTTTAAATACTTAATATTTCTCAAGTTATTGTCAAAAAACAGATTAAATTGACATTCAAAAAATATCGAGTCATTTTTCTCGAAAAAGAAAGATTAAAGGGTCTCTTTACTTTTAAAATGATGCCTTATTCATGCCGGTTCCAAATATAATTTTGTTTTTAAGATTCTTCAAATATTGAACAAAATATGAATATAAACGTTGAAGAAAATGATGAAATTGACCGCAAAATTTCTCAAAACGCGAAACTCGTTAACTCAAAAAGTAAGACCGGAAGAGGCAAATAAAAACATAGATTCTTGTTCAGATCGCCTAGTGCTACAACATCCATCTGTCGGAACTCAAAAAACTTTTCTGAAAAAAGTTATGGATAAATATTTTTGGTGATGGATAACTAACATATTTCGAATCCGAAAAAAAATCCAGCATGCTCATAGTGTTTTACATTTTAATCATATTTTTTATTTTCAAAAAATGCATAACTTTTTTTGGTGAATATTCAGATTATTCGTCAATTTGATAATTAAGTACCCCATATCTTCAAAACCTCTGAACTGATTTTTGATTTGTTGTTTTGATAACATTTGGCGTAAGACGGTCTTTCTTATCCTTGAACACATTTTTCTTTAAAAAAATGCATATTCAAAAACCTAAAATTTAAAAACATCATTTTTTACAATTTTTCACATTTTTAACTCAAAAATATGGTTTTGATTAAAATTCAGAATTTCCAAAAGATGAGGTTCGTTACGCCGCATCTTTATGTGCTGTTTGATTATAAAAGTTTTCCAAAACAAAAAAGTTACGTTCCAAAAACTTGTGCAAAAAAACATGTTTTTCTAAGTAGCCCACCAGCTAAAAAAAAATTGTAAAGGATTTCCGCACCTTATATACAAATCCCCATTCATGCTTAACACAAATATATGCTTTGTTTAAATATTCGATCAATAATAAGCAAATTGCGAGCACAACAAGGACACTAAAATCCAAAAAAACAAAGAACATCAAAAAGTAAAATGTGTGTAACTTTTTTAAAAACTAGGTTTGATTAAAAACGTCAACGGATTCGTGTTCTACTCGACGAGAGCGATCGGAAACTGTTCTCCGAACGTCACAAATGTTGTTAGATTGGGAGTTATCGAAGAATCCATTTTCGGGGGTAGATTTGGTCCATTTGGTTAACTCGAGGGGTGTCAAATTTGGTCCATTAGGTTTATTTGTAAACGGAAACTTTAATAACTTCTTAAGTTTTTAATGGATTTCGAAACTGTTAAGTGCACTGGGCTTACAGTCAAATTACCTTCCTTTAAAACAAAACAGAAAAGATATAGTTATAAATAAAGAGTTTAGACTTTTGTTCAAGTAGGAAAACACAGTTGGGGTAGGATCATAGTGTCTTATAGGACACTTACGAATAAGTCAACTATTTCTTAAACCATACTTCTGATCTTTTAACAAAAGTAAGGTCTCTTAATTTGGATTCAACATAGCCCGCAACTTACCATGTAGCTTTGTCAGGGATCAAACCTAGCTATTTTCTAGGTTAGACTGCAATATGTACCCGAAAGTTCCTAACGACTAACATGCCCCGACATTTTGGGTCATAAAAGCTTAAATTGAAATTATTTCGTTATTTTCCCAATTAGGAATACACCGAAAAATGTTTAGGCAAGGCGTCCCTGATTGGGTAAAATATCGTACAATTAATATTTAAGGAATTACAGCCTTCCAAACAGGGGACCAAATTTGACATAAAACGTGTCAAATTTGGTCCCGAAAGGGGTAGATTTGGTCCATTTGGTTTAGTATTATATATCTGACAGACCAACGTTCAGTGCCGGGAACAGTGCGGCTCTGATCTGTGTCATACTCGCCAGACGAGTAGTCGTGTCGCTCTCGCGGCTCTGATGTATGATGTACTCGCCAGACGAGTAGTCGTGTCGCTCTCGCGGCTCTGATGTATGATGTACTCGCCAGACGACTAGTCGTGTCGCTCTCGCGGCTCTGATGTATGATGTACTCGCCAGGCGAGTAGTCGTGCCGCTCTCGCAGCTCTGATCTATGTCATACTCGCCAGACGAGTAGTCGTGTCGCTCCCGCGGCTCTGATGTATGATGTACTCGCCAGGCGAGTAGTCGTGTCGCTCTCGCGGCTCTGATCTTTGTCATACTCGCCAGACGAGTAGTTGTGTCGCTCTCGCGGCTCTGATCTGTGATGTACTCGCCAGGCGAGTAGTCGTGTCGCTCTCGCGGCTCTGATCTATGTCATACTCGCCAGACGAGTAGTCGTGTCGCTCCCGCGGCTCTGATGTATGATGTACTCGCCAGGCGAGTAGTCGTGTCGCTCTCGCGGCTCTGATCTTTGCCATACTCGCCAGACGAGTAGTTGTGTCGCTCTCGCGGCTCTGATCTGTGATGTACTCGCCAGGCGAGTAGTCGTGTCGCTCTCGCGGCTCTGATCTATGTCATACTCGCCAGACGAGTAGTCGTGTCGCTCTCGCGGCTCTGATCTTTGTCATACTCGCCAGACGAGTAGTCGTGTCGCTCTCGCGGCTCTGATGTATGATGTACTCGCCAGGCGAGTAGTCGTGTCGCTCTCGCGGCTCTGATCTATGTCATACTCGCCAGACGAGTAGTCGTGTCGCTCTCGCGGCTCTGATCTGTGATGTACTCGCCAGGCGAGTAGTCGTGTCGCTCTCGCGGCTCTGTACTGTCTTGTACTCGCCAGACGAGTAGTCGTGTCGCTCTCGCTGCTCTGATGTATGATGTACTCGCCAGACGAGTAGTCGTGTCGCTCTCGCGGCTCTGATGTATGATGTACTCGCCAGACGAGTAGTCGTGCCGCTCTCGCGGCTCTGATCTATGTCATACTCGCCAGACGAGTAGTCGTGTCGCTCTCGCTGCTCTGATGTATGATGTACTCGCCAGACGAGTAGTCGTGTCGCTCTCGCGGCTTTGATCTATGTCATACTCGCCAGACGAGTAGTCGTGTCGCTCTCGCGGCTCTGATGTATGATGTACTCGCCAGACGAGTAGTCGTGTCGCTCTCGCGGCTCTGATGTATGATGTACTCGCCAGACGAGTAGTCGTGTCGCTCTCGCGGCTCTGATCTGTGTCATACTCGCCAGACGAGTAGTCGTGCCGCTCTCGCGGCTCTGATCTATGTCATACTCGTCAGACGAGTAGTCGTGTCGCTCTCGCGGCTCTGATCTGTGTCATACTCGCCAGACGAGTAGTCGTGTCGCTCTCGCGGCTCTGATCTGTGTCATACTCGCCAGACGAGTAGTCGTGTCGCTCTCGCGGCTCTGTACTGTCTTGTACTCGTCAGACGAGTAGTCGTGTCGCTCTCGCGGCTCTGATCTGTGATGTACTCGCCAGACGAGTAGTCGTGTCGCTCTCGCGGCTCTGATCTGTGTCATACTCGCCAGACGAGTAGTCGTGTCGCTCTCGCGGCTCTGTACTGTCTTGTACTGTCTTGGTTTACAGGTCACCCGTGACCGCATTTGCGTCGAAGTGATTTTATTTCATCTTTCATAATAGCCGTTTTCACGAAGGGTTATTGCGTTGAAAAGAAAAGAGAAATTTCTGAGAAGTTTTGGTTTAAAAGTCTTAGTTCGACGATCCATTCCTTTACTACACAACTTGTACATGCCATTTTGGGCTTGAAATGTCCCTTAAAATTTGGTAATATGTTGGTAAGAATATAATATGTTAAAAAATTGCGATTTGTTGGTAATTAGCAAGATAAGCATTGATAGGTCAGTTGTGATCTCCACCGACTGAAACCTGTCAAAACTTCAGAACGGTTGAGAAAATTATGTGGCGTGTGACGCTATTGGCCGCAATGGACTCGCCCAAACCGGCCCAATCTGGCGGCCGGCCTGTGCGGCTTGGCTTCGTCTATGTGCGCGCGGGACGCGGGTCGCAATCGGCGGAGAATCGATGCTGGTCCATCACTATGCATTAGGGTGTCATAGCCTGGGGTGATCTCTTAGAGATATATTGGAATGCAATTTTTCGTGGCGCATGATGCTAGAATGTTGATTTACAGAGAAATAAGTGTTTAAATGTCGGTATTTGGTGAGCGCCAGCGAGTTTTCTCGGAGGTCCAAAAATGGCATATTCGATCACTGCGCCCTCTACATTTTGCGGCCGCAGACACTATCGCCATCTATTTTCGACACTATTTGTAGGCTAGAACTCAAAAACCGTTGGATGGACGAGGCTGAAAATGTCACAGCATAAATCTACGGCCCAGATTACCCCTAAAACATAGTTTCATCGAAATATGAGATGTAGGGTGTTATTTCGGGATTTTCTTGTCACTAAAACCTGGAATGGAATGACTGGTGGAGGGACCTGGCATCGGCCGCCAGGGTCGCTGTCACACGCTATCGCTCCGCATGTCTTCTGGTCTGGGCGAGATGGTGCCCAGCAGGCGTATCCGGACACATTAGGGCCGGACACCTCAGCAGGATGTGCTCCGAGATGTCGGTATCATCCCTGCAGATGAAGCACCAGTCCATCATGCAGTTTAGCGAGTCGCAATGCGGTTACTGCCGGAAAGGGTTTCGGCCGTTCCGATGTAAGTAGTGGGCCGACCCGGAGCAGTGGCTCGCACAAAGCTTGTGGACGTCGGCCGCCGCGGCCCGGTTCAGGCCGGTCACCGGTGGCGGGACGTGCGAACCCGTCGAGGCACGATACCAGGCCTAGGGCCAGCTTGCGGTGGCGCACGGCCGCGCGGCTCTGGCCGCTGTTCGGTGGACCGTCCTGGTGTCCGTGGATATACCCTCTGTGGTGGCGCCGACGCCTCCCCGGCCAGCGCATCGGTCCTCTCATTGCTAGCGAGCTTACGGTGAGACGGTACCCAATGGAGGTAAACCCGGCGGCCTCTTGTGCCACGGCCAGCAGGGCGCGCCAGATAACGGTTCTCAGCGGCGAGCTCTGAGCGGGCGGCCCAGGTCTTAGGTCTCAGGGACTGGCTGATCGTGCAAAGGACCACCTGGTCGTCAGGGTCACGGTCCAGACGTTCCATCAGCCACTCGAGGGCCGCGCTAAAGGCGAACATTTCGTCAGGAAACTGGAACAGATGAGATTGCGGAGGCGACCACGGCGGAGGCGGAGGTTCGTCGGGTGGCGGGAGTGATAACTCGCAGAGTGACGGAGGCGATAGCTGCTGTAGCGGATTTGGAGTTTGGAGGTGTGTCGGCGCCATTGTCCGGCCGGTGGTGCAAAGGAACGGGTACTGGTCCCATCCTGAACAGCTGCTGCTCGCTATGGTCGCTGACGACAACCAAGAGACCCGGGAGAAGGCGGCCTGTCTCATCCATGCTGCGCGTCTACAGGAGACGCAAGACGTCAGGAGCTTCAAGCTTCCCGTCGTCAACTTCGGAGCTGAAGGGTACACCGACCTCATCGACTGGAGCTCAGCGGAGGTGACGCAGCCACCGCTCCTGCGAGATCTCAGCTACGAAGACCTGCAGGACATCCTGAAAGCCCCAGCTGCTGTCCCGCCGTACCCGGTACACACCCAGGCTGTGGAGAGGACCGTCAGGATGGTGACAGAGGGCCGTTCTTCGGTGCAGGGAGAGGAGTCGAGGCACGGCCTCATCACGGCGAGGCCGAAGCACCGATGCATCCTCCCGGCCTTCAACTCGAAGCAGGACCTGCGCCCTTCATATGCATGGTACCGATTATTGACTCAGTTGTACAGTATAATAAATTGATCTAAATAACGAAATTGCTATGCATTTATACCTCGTTCCACTCCAAGTTTGCGGCCGAAGCGCTTTAATAATAACAGCACGCGAAAAAAAATAGCACGAGGAATTTTAGGTTCAATTGCAAAATGCAAATGCAATGCAAATTGCTGAAAGCGCTTCGGCCGCAAACGTGATGTGGAACAAGGTATGTGACTGCTTAAGCTTTTTCTCAATCGCTATTACTTTTTGTTTTGTTTGAACAGCGGGAAGACGCAGTCCTGTCTCGACACCCAGTCCACTACTAGTGCGTCCTCAGCGAACAAGCTGAGGTCGTTGGCGAAGACGCAGTAGAGTAGAGGGCAGAGGGAAGAACCCTGGAAAACCCCGATGCTGTTGGGAAGCGGAGCTGACATTTTTGTGTTGCCCAGAGTGTCAGTGAAGCTCACGCTCTGGGTGTGATTCTGAAGCAGAGGAGGTATACAGCTATCCACGGTCGTTAGCTGAAATGATATGATAGGATATGGATATCATGGCGGTTTCCGTCGAGTGACGAGGACGAAAACCGTGCTGAGTTAAGGAAAGGAGGTGGTCGTGGGAAAGGTAATTGTAGAGCTGTTGATGGACGGCCCGCTCTACAATGTTGGAGATGACTGGAACTATATAAATTGGCCGGAAGTTGGATAGATTAGAAGGATTGCCGTCTTTATGGATTGGGTAAACAAGGGAGTGTTTCCAGGATTGAGGAAAATCCGAGAGTGAGCTGAGGCGAGCTGAGCGAGCTCAGGATTGAGGAACATCCGCAACTACGGCGCCTTGATAAATTACCACAAAATCAAAATTTTCGAAGATGTAAAAAAAACGGAATATATGTTGGAGAACCACATATGAACAATACCGAAACCAAATTTCAAAGCAATATCTTTATTTTTGACTGACTTTGGCTCCCTAAGTATCATCAGGGGGGTTGAAGTTTAGTTCCTACTAAATCTGCCAAGACGCCTGTGACGTATGTAAGAGGGCGCCCGAGTGCATGTTTTTGTTGAAGCAATGGGAAATGGAACGATTTCTAAATGGATTTTAAAACACTTTTTAATAGCGTTTTAAGTTATTGGAGTTATGGGAAAATATGTTTAAAAAACATACTTCCCCATAATGTGCTCATTCACATGCCTTTCACTGTTTTCTCTAGCCGTATCCCTGGTCAAAATATATAAGGGTCGTCAGACATTTCAACAGTTCATCTACACCATGTAAGTGTAACGTACATAATAATGATGATTTTCAGTATATTTTCATCAGATTATGAACTTTATTATTATTAGCCTCTCGTTACTTGTAGGGGCAGCTACGTGTTTTTAAAACTCAACAAACTTATTAACCCCACCCACTAAGGTTTTCGAGGAAAGAACAGCGGTGCAGCCGGCGCTGCGCGCCGCCGTTTTTGCCACGGGTGTTTGGGTATCAATCATCGTTTATTCGTATGTCATCTGCAAAACACGGCTTGTCATGACAAGTGTCATTTCACATTGTATCACAGTTACACTATTAAAATAAATCCACATACAAAATTGTCGACACAAAGGCGATATTAGCACAAGACAGCCGGTTCTCGCAAAGTTAGGGATCTGCTGTCAGCCACTCCCTCATCCACGTACGAAACACCGTCACTGCTCCAGCGTCTCGCACTTCGCCCGGCGCCTCGTTCCACTTGGACGTTGACCGAAATTTGAACGATCGACGGGCGTGGTCGGTACGGACTCGAGGCATGTGCAGCAGCCCCGCTGCAGAACCTCGGGTTTCTCTGGCGGACTCATTCTCGCGGTACTACAACAAATCTCTCAGACAGATCGGTGTATTATTATCATACAGCAGACGATGTATCATCACCAGGTCTCGCTCGGCAACAAGTTCGTCCACTTTCGGCCATTTCAATCCACATCCATAGACATCATACGTGTCTGACGACAGCATTTAACAATTCTTGTGCTGTGCTTTATTATTTGTGTATACGTTTACGTTATGTTGCGTTGCAGCCTGCCCAGACCATCGCACAATACAATATATGCGAGAAAAAAACAATGATTCAATGATAAACTTTTTTACTTCTTTTGGCAGTCGGTGCGCAAATTTTGACAGACCGAACAGCGTTGCGTAGCATCGTTGCGACATGACAGAAACATGCTTTTCGAAAGTAAGATTACTGTCCAAAACGACCCCTAGAATTTTCGTACTACCCGATGGGTGAAGCGTTGCAT
The DNA here is from genome assembly GCA_036785665.1 of Chirona hameri. NCBI lineage: Eukaryota > Metazoa > Arthropoda > Thecostraca > Balanomorpha > Balanidae > Chirona > Chirona hameri. The sequence goes on from JAXIVJ010015594.1 coordinate 22,407, forward strand.
TGTCAAAACGTACTTCGAAATGGTGTCCAAACATCCTTTGTCGAGAAGAAATGAGAACAAGGTCAGATTTGGTTGGGTTAATTTTAAGAGTGTTTTCAACAAGCCATCGCTGGGCTTTGCTCAGCGTTGACTCGATGTCTCGTCATAGCTCTCCCTGTTGGTTGGGGAGGCCACAGTGGATAAATTGCACGCCATCAGCATATAACACCGTCTTGGTGTCACATAAAAGCGATCTCAAGTCATTAGTAAAAAGTAAATATAAAACTGGTCCCAGAATTGGGCCTTGGACCACGCCGCAAGTGATGGGGACGGTCGTGGAGCCTCCGCGCTGTGTGCAATTTTTCACATTGTGTGCAATCATCCACATTGTGTGCATTTTTAACCTCGGGTCATATCAGATCAAGTCACGTGATTCCACCTCCAAAACGTTTGCGGTCGTGCCACAGCCACAGTTTTAGTCTGTGGTTTATATATTACATGATTTAACTAGGCCATAAGTACCTATAATTCGTTTATCTCAGATATTTTATATCGGTGACCTAAGGTCAGGTAGAACACGTGAATTCCCCAATAAAAGTCAATGATAAAAATTGTAAATACTTCTTATTCAACTGATACATATTATATCATATCAAATCTTTCAAAATCATGTTATTATAGGTCATTCTTGATGATCCAGTCACAATTTTAATCAGTGAGTCATTCAAAGTCATCTGAGGTCATCCGAGGTCACCAACAAGTTTTTGCCAACAACTTTTGATTAAATACAGATAAAGACGTTAAACGGACACCATTGTGTTTATCTCGTCGGCGCTTCAAAAAAATTGCCGTGCGACCAACCTGGGCCGCCATATGACCCTCGGATAACCTCGGATGACCCTGCTGAACTGAAGCAAAAATTCCTTTGACTTAAACCAATTGCAAAATAATATGATTCGAAACGCTTTGAAGGGATAAACACGATAACGTTAAAGCCTATTCGCGCTTGGATAAGACGTTATTAACTAAAAACTTTTTGTCAAAACAGTCTGTACGACCTTTTATAGCCTCTGGATTCAGGAGCTTAAACTCTGAGACCTGACCTGAGCTAAAATTTGAGAACACCAATGGCGGTAGCATTTTTGCAAGAGCTTCCGGTTGCTTTTTCCGTTTTTTTTTGTTGTCTTACCTATATGTTCCCGATATATTTTTGGGTTTCTAGGGCGCAATCCCAAAATTGTAAAATTTGACCTTTGATGATCTCTGACTCAATACTGACCTGAGACAACAAAGTGACTGAAGTGGTTTCGACATGTTTTTTTCACAAACTATCAAACAGTATTTTTCATTCCGCTTCTCCCAATAAGAGCCGAGTTAGAATGGGGCGTTCAGACGCCCCCGGCATGGCGTGGTTTATAGTGTAGATGATGCACCACTCACCACTGGAACATCTCGCTCCGTTCCACGTCCTTTTAAGATCCGTTTGCGACATCCAAAATATTCTTCGAATCAGTAGCATATTACGGTTCCTGCAATCAAAGACCTTGGGACAGGTCCACCGGGAAGACTCGTGACACGGCCCTTCGCCCATGTTGCGGCTGAAGTCACTGACTATACGTATAGCAGTGTCTATGATGAATGATATTGGCGATGAGTATACACGTAGGTATTGCGATCCGGCCAAGATGTGGAAAGACGCCATTTAGTTCAGGACTTCGATGACTGGCACATTCTCTCTCAGTCTGCACACACATTCCTCTGAAAAGATAAACTGGCCTTTTTAATAACTTCTTGAACTGTATAACTGATATAACATGACATCTAAACCCGCGCACTGCAGAGGGGGTTGATTTCCACCCCCCCCCCCCCCCTCAGGTTTTTCAAAGATAGCGAAAAACGGCGGCGCTGCGCGCCGCCAGGTTTTCGCACACCTGTCAGGACATCAATTGCGCACACTTTGAAGAAGAAACAAATAACCTAGGGTCATCTCAGGTCAGGTCACCAGACCAGGTTAAGTGACCCCACCTCCAAAGATGTTTGGCAGTTGTGCCAAAGTCTTTCACCGATCAGTTTGAAAACTTTACAGGATGTCATGAGGGCATACGTACTTACAATTCTTGTATCTCGGAATTTGTAAATCGGTGACCTAAGGTCAGGTCAAATTTCGTAACCTCCCATAATAAGATCAATGGGGAAATATACAAAAGCTAAGGATATGCATGATATTGGTCCAATTACTTCTCTTTCATGTTATTATAGGATATTCTTGATGATCCAAGTGTAAGTTTTGTTCAGGTGACCCCTATTGGGTCATTTAACCCTATTTGTAACAGGGGGGGGGGCGGATTCCGCCCCCCCCCCCTCATGTTTTTCCGTAGATACTCTCAGAACGGCTGGGAGCAGGCCCATTAAATTTGGGACTTTTTCATAGAATTGAACTCCGCATTTGGAGTCAAAATTTTGAGTTCTTAACCTGAACAGAGGCGGTTCCAGGGCACAGTTTTGGTTGGGTTCGGAGGCGACATTTGGCGATAATACGGAAATGCGATCTTCACGGTTTTCTTCCTAACTGCATCAAGTATAAAGGAGTTAAATCGGCTTACGGTGATTGCAACAAGTGCAAATTAGTTGATGTTAATGAAATATCATAAAAATTGCATGGCAGAGGTGGTTTCAGGGCTTGAAAAAGGGGGGGGGGGGGGGGTTCCAGGAAGTATTCAATGATTGCGGGAAGCCAATAGAGCAATGCAAGGGGCATTTATAGCTATCAAGATGTAAAAGATAGCTTCTGTTTCCATTATTTGCATTAATTTATTACATATAGAGTTTTCAGGGGGCGTGTTCAGGAACATGAAAAGGGGGGTGACTGACATGGTGATGACGATATGTCAGCGATAACGGCGCAATAGACGTTTAACCTATAATGATATATGCACATATGAGACCAGAAAAGGGAATAAAGTCATTTTTTGGCAGAGGCGCGCTCAGTAATGGAAGAAAGGGGGTCATATTATTGCAAGGAAAACTAAGAGGCATGGGCGTACAATGACATAAACATACTGTCAATAACATAATACACTTAATAACATAATAACATAATAAGTTAATAACAATTAATAACATAACATACATAATATATTTGTTTTTTCTAGGTTTTTCGGATAAAACACGCACCACAGTCTACTCTACGAACGATTATAAGATAATAGGCGAGTCCAGGTAAGGTAATATGGGGGTAAGCAATGTAATTGAAGTTGTAAGTGAAATAGTCACTGTTGACTAGTTAGTATCATAATAGCGGATAATATACTTATCAAAAGGTCTTGCGCCGCCCCAGTTTGGATCCTGGATACGCCTATGATGAAGTACAACATGCAAAAAGGAACTATCTACGACTCAGTAACATATTTATAGTGCTGGGTAGCAACTTGTCCTGCGGTTAATATTTTTTCCCAATATTTTTTGCCCCTTTTCCCCTTTTATTTTTCCCCTTTTCACTAACCTGGTTACCGCCTATGGCAAAAAATAATATGATTTTAACTGTTTTTTTATAATGTCTCAATCCCATACCATTTCATTTATCAAAAAACAACATAAAAAATGGTATTATTACGCCATTCACTTCACCCCCATATTGAGTGACCTGCACACGCCTATGATTTTTGAATTTTCAAACGTCACCGTCAAATATCAATTTTCAAATTCAATCTCTATCGATTCGTATTAATGTGTGTTAAAATCGGTCGATAAACATGAAAGCTATGTTCGGATCAAAAATACCACTAAAATTTGTAGTTTTTTGCCCACTGTTGCCCCACTATCCCAAATTTATATTTGTATTATTATTCTATACATGTAGACTCGTGTTTGAGGAGAACCAAAAACCCGTTTCATTTTTGAAAATCGGACCGATCGATCTGGAGATCTCCGGGGGGGGGGAGTGGGGGGGGGGGGGGTGCAGAATCCGCCCCCCCTGTAGCAAATAGGGGTAGTCAGGAGCCTGTTACAAATAGGGCTTAAGGGTCATGCGAGGTCACCATCATTTTTTGTCAATAACTCCAGACATCGTGAAGATAGAGAAGTAAAACAGAACATCAATATGTTTGTATCGTCAAGACACGTCTTCCCATATGCAACATGCCCTAACTTGAGTCACCACTTGACCTTGACCTGAGGTCATTTTTTTATAAATTATTTTAAACAAAGTCACCATGTATATCATTCAAAGCGCCTTGACAAGATACACACAATGACGTAAAACAGTTTTCCGTTATCTTTGTTACATACAAAGTTAATAGCAAAAAATGATTTAGCAAAAAAAAGTATTTTTGTTTACCTCTGGAGCCTCAAATGTTGACCTGAGATCAAATCGGCCGCCCCCTGTTCCTACAGCCTATGATTGTGTGCATTCTATTAACCCTATTTGTAACAGGCTCCTGGCTACCCCTATTTGTAACGGGGGGGGGGCGGATTCCGCCCCCCCCCCCCCCCCCCCCGGAGATCTCGAGATCTACCCGTCCGATTTTCAAAAATGAAACGGTGTCTGGTTCCCCTCAACACGATCTACATTTATAAATAATAATACAAATATACATTTGGGATAGGGGGGCAACCAGGGGGGCAAAAACCTCAAAATTTTAGTGGTATTTTTGATCCAATATAGTTTTCATGTTTATCGAAATATTTTAACACACAACTAATAGGAATCGATTAGAGATTGAATCGGAAATTGATATATGACGGTGACGTTTGAAAATTCAAAAATCATAGGCGTGTGCAGTTCACTCAATATGGAGGTGAAGTAATGCGTAATAAAACCATTTTTTTGGTGTTGTTTTTTGATAAATGAACGTGGTATGTGATTGAGACATTAGACAAAACAGTTATAAATCATTGTTTCTTGCATAGGCGGTACTAGAGTTAGTGAAAAAGGGGGTAAAATTGGGAAAAAGTATTAACCGACAGACAAGTTGCTACCCAGCACTATAAATATGTTACTGATCGTAGATAGTTCCTTTTTGCATGTTGAACTTCATCATAGCGTATCCAGGATCCAAACTGGGGCGGCGCAAGCACCTTTTGATAAGTATATTATCCCGCTATTATGATACTAACTAGTCAACAGTGACTATTTCACTTACAACTTCAATTAACATTGCTTACCCCCCTTTTTACCCTACCTGGACTCGCCTATTATCTTATAATCGTTCGTAGAGTAGCCTGTGGTGCGTGTTTCATCCGAAAACTGCAGTATGTTATGTCATTGTAGCGCCCATGCCTCTTAGTTTCCTTGCAATAATATGACCCTTTTTCCATTCCTGAGCGCGCCTCTGCAAAAAATGACTTAATTCCCTTTTCCTGGTCCTCATATGTGCATATATCATTATAAGCTAAACGCCTATTGCGCCGTTATCGCTGGCATATCGTCATCACCATGTCAGTCACCCCCTTTTTCATGTGCCTGAACACGCCCCTGAAACTCTATATGTAATAAATTATGCAAATAATGGAAGCAGAAGCTATCTTTTACATCTTGATAGCTATAAATGTCCCTCTACATCGCTCTATTGGCTTCCCGCCAAGCATTGAATACTTCCTGGAAACCCCCCTTTTTCAAGCCCCTGAAACCGCCTCTGCATGCAAATTTTTATGATATTCATTAACACTCAACTAATTTGCACTTGTTGCAATCGCCGTAAGCCGATGTAACTCCTTCATACTTGATGCAGTTAGGAAGAAACCGTGAAGATCGCATTTCCGTATTATCGCCAAATGTCGTCTCCGAACCCACCCAAAACTGTGCCCTGAAACCCGCCTCTGTTCAGGTTAAGAACTCCAAATTTTGACTCCAAATGTGGAGCTTCAATTCTATGAGAAGTCCCAAAAATTTCATGGGCCTGCTCCCAGCCGTTCTGGAGATATCTGCGAAAAAACATGAGGGGGGCGGAATCCGCCCCCCCCCCTGTTACAAATAGGCGTTAAATGGCAAACGAAGTGCAGTATAAGTGAATGTTTTGTGTAATAAATGATTGTCTAATGATAAATAATAGTCTTTTTAGTAAAGATTTGGTGTTGATCAAGATGAGGCTGCTTTGTACGGAGCATGGGCTGATAAGTGCTCTAAAGACGACTATCACTGTGTGAGTTGAGTTAGCTAATAAGCATGCCATCGTTGAAGTAATTTTCCTGGGCAATATGGTTGAACCATGTGACGGTTTCATTTCACAAAGCGTGCCCAAGGCCCATGATTATCGCTCATAGTGACTCATACTGTTCTTACATGCTTTCTGATTCTCATTGATATGAAGTGGAAAAATGTCTTGCGCTCTGCTAGTATTCGTTCAAGCACCAATGCCTGTTCTAAATATATTGATACGGCTCTGCTGCCCTTGCCCCTTGCGGCCCCGGTTTGCATTATGGCAGCCTGTTGTCCTCAGACAATCAAGACAGAGATCACTAACGAGGGCCTACATTATTGGAGAACCAGCGTTTCCAGGATGAGGAATCTTTGGTCAGACACGGTGATTGGGTATGGTGATCAGGTAATGATAAGTTGTATTTGTGACAAGATATCTTCTTAGCATGCTGGGTTGAGCTGAACTTTGACATAGACTGACGTCAACTTTGACATAATCGTAGATCGGCTGCGTTTTTTCCTACGAGACGAACTGCAAATTATTGAAATGCGCGCATTAGTTAACCAAGTTTATCTTCTTAGCGAAGTGTAGTTAATGGTGCATCATTTGCTTGCTAATATATTCACGTAGTTTGTCAGAGTTTACAGTTCACTTTGGGTTCGGCGTCGCCAGCTTTTCCTCCTAGATTTGAAGCGGGGGCGTCGCCACCTGCAAGTGTGTGTGTGGGAGGAGGGGAGGGGGGGGGGGCGGGGTGGACGGAGGATTCTCATGCTGAAAGGGCATTTTTCCAGTTATGAACCCCAAGTTGGAAACAAAAATCAGCTTTATTTGGTGAGCACTTTTATGGTCAAGAAGTGCCCAGTCGAAGTTAAAAGAAATACTAAAGGAAGCCAGTATAGGCAACTTATACTACTGTTAACGGGTACATATATTTAAAGTGGCGGCCTCTACTATAAATGTTATTTTAAAACAATAACAAGTTTACAAATAATAAACATATGTGGCGGACGCAAGTGCAGGAGGATAAATGTACCCCAAAGGAGGAACACAAATCAAAACAACGTTATATGTTGTATGAAAAGGATCTAACTAAACCACCATACCTCGTCCCTCGTGGAGGATAACAGCCACCTCTAACAATGTCGATAGATGATAAGAGAAGTAAATGTGTCGATCAACTCTAAGAAATGTTTTTGCTTATTGCCACACAATTACAATAACACGAATACTAAGTCTGGTAATTTCATTGCTTTTGTGCATCCCAACCTTATTTATTTCAGTTAAAACCTATATGCATTTGATAACTTCATTTGAATTTAGTAGACTTTACTTTTCATATCGTCGTCAATGTTTTGGAATGAGAGGAAAAATCCTGAAGCAGTCCCATTTTTCTGGAGTCCGTAGAGCTCTAATTACCGTAGTTTATAGTCGATGTTCATTGGAATATCATCAGAAGCGTCCACCAATCAGCGAAGACC
>JAXIVJ010015595.1:0-31154 GCA_036785665.1 Chirona hameri
GGCCGGCGGTAGTCGCGTCCGAGTGGTCCGCGTGAGAACGTGTGCCTGAGTCGCCCGCGTGTCAAATATGGAGTCTCCGTTTCGTGGCGTGTTGGTCCCAGGGACTACGCAACACAACAGCTACCCCTATTTGTAACAGGGGGGGGGGGGGCGGATTCGCCCCCCCCCCCCCCCCGGAGATCTCGAGATCTACCCGTCCGATTTTCAAAAATGAAACGGTGTTTGGTTCCCCTCAACACAATCTACATATATAAATAATAATACAAATATAAATTTGGGATAGGGGGCAACAGGGGGCCAAAAACTACAAATTTTAGTGGTATTTTTGATCCAACATAGCTTTCATGTTTATCGACCGATTTTAACACAACTAATAGGAATCGATAGAGATTGAGTTGGATTTTTTTAATAAATAAATTTAGTCCGAATGTTTTTGTATGGATGGATTTCCGAGGTCAGAACCCACGCTAAGCATAGCTTGTTGCGCAGGTCCTGACCTCACCACCCGATCGCGCAATTCCTGTTGGCCGGCAGAATTTAGAGACGAAAGTTTTACGTGCCCGACATACCTGGACACGGTCCGCCGAAAAAACCGCTGCCACCGGCCGCAGGCCACCCCAGTCAGGAGCAAATAGCGAGCGCCGAAGCGACTCGAACCCGGGCTACCAGTACCGGGATAGGTCAGAAGTCCAGCGCTCTATCACTGAGCTACAGGGGCGGACATGTATGACGGTGACGTTTGAAAATTCAAAAATCATAGGCCTGTGCAGGTCACTCAATATGGAGGTGAAGTAAATGCGTAATAAAACCATTTTTTGATGTTGTTTTTTGATAAATGAAATGGTATGTAATTGAGACATTAGAAAAACTGTTATAAATCATATTTTTTTTGCTATAGGCGGTACCAGGTTAGGGAAAAAATGGGTAAAATTGGGAAAAAGTATTAACCGCAGACAAGTTGCTACCCAGCACTATAAATATGTTACTGATCGTAGATAGTTCCTTTTTGCATGTTGTACTTCATCATAGGCGTATCCAGGATCCAAACTGGGGTGGCGCAAGACCTTTTTATAAGTATATTATCCGCTATTATGATACTAACTAGTCAACAGTGACTATTTCACTTACAACTTCAATTAACATTGCTTACCCCCCTTTTTACCTTACCTGGACTTGCCTATTATCTTATAATCGTTCGTAGAGTAGCCTGTGGTGCGTGTTTCATCCGAAAACTGCAGTATGTTATGTCATTGCACGCCTATGCCTCTTAGTTTCATTGCAATAATATGACCCCCTTTCTTCCATTCCTGAACGCGCCTCTGCAAAAAAAATGACTTTATTCCCTTTTCTGGTCTCATATGTGCATATATTATTATAAGCTAAACGTATATTGCGCCGTTATCGCTGGCATATCGTCATCACCATGCCAGTCACCCCCCCTTTTCATGTTCCTGAACACGCCCCTGAAACTCTATATGTAATACATTATGCAAATAATGGAAGCAGAAGCTATCTTTTACATCTTGATAGCTATAAATGCCCCTTACATTGCTCTATTGGCTTCCCGCCAAATATTGAATACTTCCTGGAAACCCCCCCCCCCCCCTTATCAAGCCCCTGAAACCGCCTCTGCCATGCAATTTTTATGATTTTTCATTAACATCAACTAATTTGCACTTGTTGCAATCACCGTAAGCCGATGTAACTCCTTCATACTTGATGCAGTTAGGAAGAAACCGTGAAGATCGCATTTCCGTATTATCGCCAAATGTCGCCTCCGAACCCACCCAAAACTGTGCCCTGGAACCGCCTCTGTTCAGGTTAAGAACTCAAAATTTTGACTCCAAATGCGGAGTTCAATTCTATGAAAAGTCCCAACATTGAATGGGCCTGCTCCCAGCCGTTCTGGAGATATCTGCGAAAAACATGAGGGGGGGGGGGGGGGGTGGGGGTGGGGGGTGGGGGTGGGGGGCGGAATCCGCCCCCTGTTACAAATAGGGTTAAGTGAGCTCAATGGGGCCCCTGGACAGTTTTGTGGCCCCTCGGTGGGCTCAATGGGCCCCTGTACATGCCCCAAAGGGCCCCCTGGGTCGGCTTTGAAAGCCCTTGTGTCTCTGAGGGCCCTTGACATGCACCAGAGTGACACTTGCCTGGTTTGAGGTCTCCTCTGTGACTTTTTTAAAGCCATTTAGCTAATGCATATGGTATCGGGGCCAATCTCGGCGGGGCCCCCTGTGACCAGTAAGAGGGGGGATTACCCCCTTGCCCCCACCCCCTGGCTGCGCCCCTGATGTCACGATGACTATCTTTTTTGTCGTGAACGAACCTATAGTGCCCGCCGTTTGGGCTTTTTATAATGCGGTTCATGGCTGGAAATCCACGAAACGTATTTGAAACTGGTAAAAGCAACTGCAACCAAGCTGTTATAATTTTCTGAGAAAATGTCTAAAAATATCCCATTTTTGTGTCACTGCGGCGAAATTCCTTTAATCTTTGCGGTGGAAGAATCTCATTGAGTGGCTGCATTGGTGCTATTTGGCTGATGCATATAGAACCTATCGAATTTTTGAGGGCATGGTTATCCAGACTAAAAAAATAAGCAAAGAACTCCGCGCCGCTACGCGGCGCAAATCAATCAAGTTGTTCTTTTCCAGTACATAAGGGTCTAATATAGACTGTACACACTGGCGGCCGCAGGGGGGGGGGGGGGGGGGGGGGGGGCATGGGGGTCATGACCCCACATTTGGACTTAAATGGGGGGGGGCAACATGACGTTTGACCCCACCTTTTTCTCCAGACATATTTCGTCGTTTTGATCCTGCATCCTTGTTAAAAATTAGTTCTCCAGGCCGCTCAAAACCTAAAAGTTTGGCGCCGCTTCGCGGCGCAATAATCTTGTGTGGCTGTCCATTTTGCGTAAATACCATTGGTAGTTATGTTTGAGGGCAGCTTTTGTGACAAATTGTATTCAAGCCTCTCCCTTCGCAAAAGCCTGCCTATTTTTTAGTTCAATAACATTTTTGAAGTCCGCACGAGGCACAAAACAATATGATACACTGCTATCGCATGCATAAGATTTACTGCTCGTAAAAAGAACGGCTACCACCACCCGCCCCTGGTCACGAACCTCGACTACCCTCTTGGACAAGTTGTCCCTCCCCCCACCCCCGCTTCATCAGCCGTCTGGGGCCGTCCTTGACTGTACAAATTACGTATTTTTAGCACCAATCGCGGCACTTTAAATGATACAAAGGGTACGACTGAAATCGCAAATTCCCATATCCAACATTTTGTCTTAAAAACTGAACATGGGGAAACTGGGGAACATGGGAAACTCTGAATATAGTGGACCAAATCCGCTGAGTTTTCAGATTTGGGTATAGGAAGGGGCACCACTGCAATTGATGACCCCTCCTCCCTTGCAGATTTCTGGATCCGCCCCTGCCCTCAAACACCTGGCTGGCCCCCACTCCAAATGTTGTGGCTACGCCCCTGCGAAAAACTTTAATTTGGTAGCGGTCATGGCAGCAGCGTTTTCAAAGAAGTTGGTTGGGCAAGTTGTGAGTTTCAGAGCTGGAGAATAGCATTTTTCAACTTTTTGGGTTCCTAGCTGGAAAACCTCTGCTTTAAAGGGAAAATAGTTCACCTTTAACATGGGGTTTTGGACTGAGATAGCAGATTTGTATAGCAGATCTAAAAATGGTTTGTGGTGAAAGAATTACCTCTCTACGTTAAGTAATTTCGACACAGGACTAGTGGGCCCGTTTTCATTCCCGCTCTTCCGGGCCACAATCGGGGAATGAAAACTCGCCAGAGTTATGACGTCATACCCACTGACGTCAGAATTGCGTCATACGCAGATTCTGCCGCAAACTAGCCGTGGTATTTATACAGACTTTGGCCGTAGTCATTTATTAACTTTGAAATAGTACAGAAGTAATATAGGTTGTTATTACCAAGGTCTGTTATTACCACCGAGTTGGTTCAGTGACTGGATGCATTGCCGGGATCAGAAGCCAGAATTCCGAGCTTGCGAAATTGTATTGTAAGAAGGTGCAAATCCCAATATAGAAACGGGGCGACCCTGAGTTGAACGCGACGATTTTTTGGTAAGTTCTTGTTCTTGTTGCCTTATACATCATTGATCATGAATCTGATTTTTACACAGACCAGGTATTTCATGTGTTTGTTGCATGGAAATGCTTGCTTGATTGGTTCTACAGAAGTATAATGAAAATATGGTAAATATTTTACTGCAGCCCATGATAGAAATATGGATATAATATATCTAAATATAATGGGAAATTGTATTAATATCCAGACAATTATTGCATATGACACAGAAAGCTAACAGGTGGACATGTTTTGTCATAAAATACTTGATCAGCACCTTTTTATTCATTGTGTAAAATTGCATCTTGCCTAATGATGAAACACGTCCAACTGTGGGTCTGTTCCTGTGGCGCCTCTAACCTCCTCAAAGTTGCTCCAACTTTCAACTGTCCCAGGCGTACACAAGGGTGGGAGGGGGCAAATGGACCAATGCCCCCCCCCCCCGAAGGTCTGTATGTGCCCCTTTGGTAAACAAAATTAATTAATTTGTGTTTGTTTTTTAGGAAAAAGTTGGGCGATATTCCGCTTTTGCACACCTTTATATAGGTAAATTGAATTAACATTGCAGTTGTAATGGCGGAGTCATTGCGGTTGGTTGAGGGGATTGATGGGTGATACAAAATATTATTGTTAGGTAAGTACTGATAATGTCTCTGTTTTGAGTGCAGTTCTAATGAAATCAGACGTGTAGAATTAGTATAAAATATTTGGTTTTCCTATAAAAAGGTGTGTAAAACCGGAATATGGCCAAAAATTGTTGAAAATATGCCCCTCAAAAAATATAGTTGGTCAAATATGGTGAGTTTTTGGGTTGGGGTACTTTATGCCCCCCTAAGCAAAAATTGCCCCCTCCTGGAGTGAATCCTGTGTACGCCACTGGCAACTGTTCTATCCTATTGCACAGACAGTTGCAAGTTGGAGCAACTTGGAGGAGGTTAGAGGCGCCACAGGAACAGGCCCTATGTCAGCTTTGCCGGGTTGTTTGTCTAATGGGGAAATGGTCATTTTCTTGTAAAACAAGATGCATCAACAATGCAAATTAACTGCTGTTCAACTGGGCTCGTCATATCAGTGGCGTACCCAGGATTCACTCTAGGAGGGACAATTTTTGCTTAGGGGGGGGGGGGGGGGGCATAAAGTACCCTCACCAAAAAACTCAGGTTTTGGCCAGCTATATTTAAAAAAGAGGCATTTTTTTCACCATTAAAAAAAATATATTGATCAAAGGGGCACGTACAGAGTACAGACCTTACCTTACCTTACCTTACTTTACCTCACAGTAATCAGGATTTGTGGGCCTCAAGGCCTGTAGTACCCGCTCTCATCAAGTTCATGATTCCTGGCATGTCTCAGTCAGCGTCAGGTATGCTGAACCTGATGTGAACCCAATGGGCGTCCAATCTAGCCTTGGAAGGCATTCAGCGAAGGAGCGCAGACCACTTTGGATGGGAGGCCATTCCAATCATTCACAATACGTGTGGCGAAGGCGAATTGTCTGACCCTTGTGGTCGCCGAGGACTTGCGGAGTTTGAAAAGATGGCCTATAGTTGGACCGTCAGGGGGAATTGCCCTGTTTGCCCCCCCCCCCCCCCCTTGTGTACGTCTATGGTCCTAACCTCATACTTTTCCCATATTCCTACATTTCATCCAAATCTGAAGGTAAGGTTTCATTGTTTGGTTGTGTCAAAATACTTTACTGTTCACACTGTGCATGGTGAAAATCAAATCTTCGGTCACATTAAAATAGCTTACTTTTCCTGCCAATACTTTGGAGTGTTTTAGTGTCTCAATATTGTCTACACTATGATAACATGAAAGTCCACTGTTAGAACCTGACTGAAGTGTACAGCCAGGGAGGGGATGAAGTACAGCCTTGTGGAGAAACTCTATATAACCATCATGCATTATTTTGGCTTAACTATTTATATTGTTGCAACAAATTTTGTATTTTAAAACATTGATACATCTACTGTGAAGGACTCTAACACAGCCATCATGTTTTATATTAGTACAGACAATATTTTGTAAGGCTGCAGCCTTGGTTTGATCCATGCCCATGGGCATGGATCAAACCAATGTTTGATATTTATATGTATAACACATACACATCTTCCATAGGTGTAGATTTATATACTTTTGGGGTGGCCCTCGCCCCCCCCCCCTCCCCCCCAATGTTGAGTTCGCCCCCCCCCCCAATGGTACCCGCTCGGCCCTCCCAATGTTTTTGGCCGCTGGCGGATCCAACAGGGGGCAAGGCGGCCAAGCCTCCCAAACCGCCTGAAAAGGGCAACAAATTGACACGTTTCCTATTTCAAAAGAAAGTATATACAGCTTTTACTAGAAAAGCTTGTTTTAAATCCTCTCTTTATGTATAAAGATGCGAAATCCGGTGAATTGTTAATATATTTGCAATGTTCTATTTTTAGGGGATTTTTCTGAAGAAATGTTTTTTTATTGATTTCTTTAAATTATTTTTGGCGGGGTCAAAAACCAAAGTTTTCACAAATCCGAAAGTCAATTTTGTAGCCCTTGCCATTTGCTATTTTCTGACATTTTGTATTGCATTTTGGTCAAAATATAGAATTTGCATGCTCTCTTAACCCGCGCACTGCAGGTTTGCGCCGAACACGAACTGCAGGGGGGGTTGATTTCGGCCCCCCCCCCTGAGATCTCGAAAACTACGCAACGTAGCGAGAAGCGGAAAAGGGCATTTGATAGCTTCATACATGTTCTATCGAAAGTATTTCAGTGTTTTTTAAGTCAGGTCAAAATTGAGGTCACCAGAGGTCATCAAAGGTCAAATTTTCCAGTTTTTCCTGTTTTAGGACATCGCTCCAGAAATTCCCATATATCTCAGAAACGATGATAGTTAGAAACAAACGGAAAAAAGCAAACGCCAGTCAGTGAAATTTGTAATCGCTAAGGTGTCCTCATATTTGATCTCAGGTCAATATTTGAGGCTCCAGAGGTCAAAAAGGAAAAAAAAATCCGCTTTTTTGCTAAATCGTGTTTTGCTATGAACTTTTTACGTAATTAAGATAACGGAGAACTGTTTACGCCATTGTGTTTATCTTGTCAAGGCGCTTTGAATGATATATATGCAGGGGCGCAGCCAGACCTTCAGAAAGGGGGGCAAGCACCTGGGAGAGGCCCCCCACCCCCCAAAAATACCCCTGGATATGAAAAACTCTACGGATTTCGGCCACTTTATTTTGTGAGGCCCCCTTTTTAGCATTTTTTTTCTCGTCTACTTTTGATGAGCTGGATTGGACCAGGGCCCTCAGTAGGCATTGTACTGAGCGCATTACTAATTTGTATTGTTACGTACAGGAGAGAAAACATATCTTAGCCATGACAACAGGTGGGGGTCGGCTTTTGAGTTGGGGGCGGCTGAAATGACGAACGAAAAAATGTACCCCCCATTTTGATACGTGTATTTAAGCCTTTGCAGCATTTTTAACGTGGATTTCCATGTTATAGTAGGTAGGTATGTACTTGTTAGCGGCGCGAAATTTTTACGGTTTTGCCTGATAAAACCCAGAAATATAGGCGGTGTGCTTTGTAGAGGATAATAAGCTAAACATGATATTCATGCAATTCAGCGTTACGACGAACCGATGACGATGACTATGGCTTCGTTATGACGATGACTACCGATGTGACGCCGCGAAGCGGCGTGAAAATGTGAATTTTAGGTCCTGGAAAACGAAATGTTAATATTGGAACCAGACCGTGAGGTGAGATGGCTTGGGGAGATGGTCCTGACCTGTTTCGACTATTAGCTCTTCGGTCCAGCAAATTGTGCACCGCTGGAGCAGCTTCCGGGTGCCGATCTCCTCGTCTTTTCGTTCGCGTCGCCTTTTTCGGAACTCGGCAAACTAGCTAAACATGTAGCCTG
The DNA here is from genome assembly GCA_036785665.1 of Chirona hameri. Taxonomy (NCBI): domain Eukaryota; kingdom Metazoa; phylum Arthropoda; class Thecostraca; order Balanomorpha; family Balanidae; genus Chirona; species Chirona hameri. Next base: position 8,012 of record JAXIVJ010015595.1, read on the forward strand.
CTTGAAACTTAGAAGTGAATATTTTATGAAGGGAATGGGCCCTGGGGCCAGCAATTACCGCCAAGGAGAGCCTCTGCCAGACACTTAATGCAATTCTTTTTCCCATTTTCCAAATTTGTATAAGCAATTGCGAAACTTGTGTCATGCCTAGCTGGATTTTTACTGCACTGCAAAGACAATTTTTACGATAAATTTGTATTTTTTCCCCTCAAAAAGTGTGTCTGTGTGTGGGGGAGGGGGGGGGGGGGGTCGACCCTCCACCGCCTTCTAAAAGTGGGGGGAGTTTGCCCAGACCTCCCCCGACCCTCCCGTCAGCGACGCCCCTGGCTGACAAATATTGCAGCACACACTCCTGAGAGGAAAATTGTTAAATTGTTTTGTACTACCATCAAAACAATTAAAAACCCCCACGAATTCAAAAACGCATCAGACTTATCAAATAACCATTTCGAAACCCAAGAAAACATTGCACCACGTGGGTCAGTACAGCACATTACCGCTCATTATAACCGCGCCGACCACGGCTAGCAGGCGCTCCAGCTATAGCAGGCGCTGCAGGCGACGGCTAGAAACCCCTGGGCAGGCTCGAGGGCCCCGTTCACAGACTCAATGGACCTCTGGATAAGCTTGAGAGGGCCCTGAACAGACTCAATGGCCCCTTGGCAAGCCGAGAGGCCCCTAAGCAGACTCTAATAGCCCCTGTGCAGGTTCGAGAGGCCCCTGGACAGGATCAATGGACCAATGGGAAAGCTCGAGAGGCCCTTGAACAGACTCAATGACCCCTTGGGCAAGTTCGAGAGGCCCCTGGGCAGGTTCGAGAGGCCCCTGAACAGACTCAATGGGCCCCTGGTCAAGCTCGGGAGGCCTCTGGGCAGGCTCTAATGGCCCCTGGGCAGGTTCGAGAGGCCCCTGAACAGACTCGATGGTCCTCTGGGAAAACTATGATGGGCCCCTGGGCAGGTTCAAGAGGCCCCAAAACAGACTATAATGGGCCCCTGATCAGGCTCGAGAGGCCCCTGAACATACTCAATGGGCCCCTGGACATGCTCGAGAGGCCACTGGGCAGGTTTGTTGGGCCGTGGGTGGGCTCAATTGGCCCCTGGACAAGTGGACATGCTCTAGAGGCCCCTGGGCAGGTTTTTGGGGCCCCTGAGTGGGCTCAATGGGCCCCTGGACATGCTGGAGGGCCCCTGGACAGTTCTTTGGGCCCCTCGGTGGGATCAATGGGCCCCTGGACATGCCCAAGAGGCCCCCTGGGCCGGCTTCGAAAGCCCTTCAGTGTCTCTGAGGGCCCTTGACATGCACCAGAGTGACCCTTGTCTGGTTTGAGGGCTCCTCTGTGACTTTTTGAAAGCCATTTAGCTAATGCAAATGGTATCTGGGCCAATCTCGGCGGGGCCCCCTGTGACCCGTAAGGGGGGGGGGGGGGCAATTGCCCCCCTTGCCCCCCCCCCCCTCTGGCTTCGCCCCTGTATATATGGTGACCTTGTTAAGTCAACTTAACAATTTGACCTAAGGTCAAGGTCAAGTGGTGACCCAAGTAGGGCATTTTGCATATGGGAAGACGTGTCTCGACGAGACAAACACATTGATGTCTGTTTTACTTCTCTATCTTCATTATGTCGAGAGTTATTGACAAACAAGTGATGGTGACCTCGCATGACCTCAAATGACCCAATAGGGGTCACTGAACAAAACTTGCACTTGGATCATCAAAAATATCCTATAATAACATGATCCAGAAGTAATTGGACTAGTACCATGCATATCCTTGAAATAGGAAGCATTTGTATATTTCCCCATTGACTTATTATGGGAGGTTACGAAATTAACCTGACCTTAGGTCACCGATATCAAAATTCCGAGTTATACGAATTGTAAGTACTGATGCCCTCATGACATCCTGTAAGTTTCAACCTGATCGGTGAAAAATCTGGCTTTGGCACAACTGCAAACATGTTTGGTGGTGGGGTCACTTGACCTGGTCTGGTGACGTGACCTGAGATGACCCGAGCATTTTTTTTTCTCTCAAAGTGTGCGCAATTGATGTCCTAACAGGTGTATAAAAACCCGGCGGCGCTGCGCGCCGCCGTTTTTTCGCTATCTTTGACAAACCTGAAGGGGGGGGGGGGGGGGGAAGCCCTCTGCAGTGCGCGGGTTAAAGTTTAGCTGTTTTTTTTTATTCGCCAAACTCGTGTGTAGTAACGTCACTAAATTCGTGATATCTCGATTTTGTTATCGACAAAATTTCTTCATTTATGCACAGAAGACGTAAAATTTGTGTAGGAGAAGGTACTCAAAGTTTAACGTTGATATCGCTATTGGTTTTTGAGCTATTGCGAAAATTTGTCGGGGGAGATATTTGCCCCCCCCCCGTCATTGGCAGGTTAACATTGCCATTTTACTAAGTAAGGACTCGGGCCTTCTGGCGGATGCATACCGGCCCAAAACATTGGTTTGAGGGGCCGTCCGACAGATTTCCAAAACTCATGAGATTTCGTCTATTTTTAGGCCCCTCTGGCCAGTGACAGCGCCCCTCTGACTAATATCGGCGCCCCTCCTGCTAATGACGGCGCCCCTCCGGCCAGTGACGGCGCCCCTCTGGCCAGTGACGGCGCCCCTCTGGCCAGTGACACCACCCCTATAGCCAGTGACGGCGCCCCTCTGGCCAGTGACGGCGCCCCTCTCGCCAGTGACATCACTCCTATAGCCAGTGACGGCGCCCCTCTGGCCAGTGACGGCGCCCCTATGGCCGGTGACGGCGTCCCTCTGGCTAGTGTTGGCGCCCCTCTGGCTAGTGTTGGCACTCCTACTTCTAATGACGGCGCCCCTCTGGTTAGTGACGGCGCCCCTCTGGCCAGTGACGGCGCCTTATGGCCAGTGACGGTGCCCCTCCTGCTAATGACGGCGCCCCTCCGGCCAGTGACTGCGCCCCTCCGGCCAGTGACGGCGCCCCTCCGTCTTATGACGGCGCCCATCTGGCCAGTGGCGGCCTGTCACATTTACTCAGTATTGTGTACCTAATTGTCTCCGAATAATGGGCTATGTGATAATAAACCTAAGACACTGTAATGACGGCGCCCTTCTGGCCAGTGACGCCAAATGACAAATGACAGTGAGGCCAGTAAGTGACTCCAAATGACGCTGTTTCAAAATGTTTTTTGTGTGCTTGTGCTATTACGTTAGCAGTATTATTTGTGTTGGCGTCATCATTTGTCGTTCACGTTGTTGTTCACGTCATCACGTTGTTCATGCTCAGTCATTGTTGTGTTCTATGTCGCCATATTGTTTTTTTAAAGGTAATTGTTTTTCTTTTCTTGTCTGCAGGCCGCCAACGTTCAGCCTCCGCAAGCAGGTCGCTGTGATCGACTTCTCGGCTCATATGGGCCGGACTATGCGCGGAACGACGACGGTATTATGAAGTGAGGACATACCGCTAACCTTTTTATAAATTGTCTTTCTGTCTGTCATCTTTCCTCTATTGCAAAGCGCCGGTATGACCAAAGCGCCGGTATGACCATAGCAATGCACGAGGGATTGAGCTCGCCTATTACATCTCAAAATGCTGTTCATGTCATGTAACTAGCTGTGGTCCTTGGTTGTCCGGTTGTCTTCCAGACTGTCTCTCTGTTGTTTAATGTCGTACAACCAAAGGACATAATGGACGTTTTGATGCCCTACCATTATTACATTTACGCCAGGCATTATACCTCGCTTGCATCGTTGTTTCAGAACAGTGCGGTGCTTCAAACGGGTGTCGGACTCCTGCATCGTGACGCCCATCAAGGTGCCAAAAACCTTTCTGCACGTTCGCCCGAGTCTGGCTAAGATCGTGGCGATGCGGAAACGGCGGGGCATCTGCAACATGCGGTAGCATCGTTCACCAGGACGATCCCTGCCGGTCGAGTGGGCCGTACGGCCATCGGGCTACAAGCCCAGATGAGTCAAAGGAGACTCTCGACAGCAGCTGGGCAGAGCGCTCCCGCTTCAACGACAGCGTCCAGTGAAGCTGGAAGCGGGGGGGGGGGGGGGGGGTTCGACCCGATATGTGGTGATCAGGCACGTTGCCAGGATTTTTCTCAGGATTGGGGTGGGGGGCACGTCGGTGATAGAAACAAATTTCGCTCCTCAGACATATGTTGGGGGGGGGGGGGGGGTGGTCGTCAGAGAATCTCATTTTATCTAGTGTAAATATATTTTCCTCGGGGGGGCGCAGGGCCACGGTAGCCACCCCCTTGTCTACGTCCCTGGTGGTGATCAGCATTGCTTCGTGGTGCCAGTGTTGCTGGGTTGAAGCACCGGCTATGACACCTGTACAGTGTACAATGTATATAATATAATACTCATCCAGTACATCCTTTGACCATAGAACTTGGTGGCTTGCAATGTGTTTACAGTACGCACATGAAGAGGGAAGAGCGTTGCAATTTACCTATACAATAACCATGTGTACAACATGCGGTAGCTTTTCGCGACGCCGGCACTGTCCAACACCTTACGGCGTTGTGCACCTGAAAGACGGGTCGCACGGAACTTGGACGTGGCACGAGAACGAATTTATATATTCAGATATTGCATTCAATCACATAGTATATTGCACTGTACATCCTACCGCTGAGTGTTAGTCTTCTTGTTCCTGGTTCACCACAGGGAATACTCTGTGCGGAAGTATGAACGTTACATTCACAGTATATCCGTCCGTACAAAAGGTATTAAATGCCAACAAAGTTTCTTGCGCTCCTAGTCGCACAGACTGCGCAGTCAAGAGCGAACGCACACAGCGCCGCCACCGGGCTATACATCAACTAAATCTACATAGGAGTTGCTCCGCGAGACAGGTCAACGATCCGCTGTCGCCACAGCCAGACTGGTTATTGATTCGACTCTCATTGCATCGATTAGAATCGTTCAATCAAAATCCCTGAATCAAAGAAGAATCGATTCACCACCGGATTGTTTTATTCATGAATCGTGATTGAATCAAAACTCACATAGAAACAAGGCTGTTTAAATCAAAAAGGTTGTGCAATGCTATTTCAATGGTGAGTCAAACATGATTTGATAAAAAATGTTTTTATTCTTTGAATCGGAAAGAATCATTTCTCAAAATGTTTATCCATGAATCAAACGGTGACTGAATCATTTATATTCCAAAATGAGTAGTGATTGAAACCTTCCAAATACCGTGAATCAATAACCAGTCTGGCCACAGCATCAAATGCATCGCTGGCACGGCGCCAGCGACGTGCCGCCCGTAACATCCTCCACACAAGAAGAAGAGCGGTTGACTACTCTCGAACGAAACTTAAACTGCTGACACAGTCACACACAAAGATGAATTCCTAACTTACTTCCTTACATGTCGTCTCAAAACAAAAACTTCAACTAGGCCAGGCACAGGCACGTAGCCAGGATTTCGTCCAGGGGGGGGGGGGGCGCCTCGAAAGAGCCTCTTCCCGAGCGTTGAAAGGGCCCCTTTCCAAGCGTTGAAAGGCCCCCCTCCCCCCCAAAAAAATATCATGAAAAGGCACGTTACAAGGCTGAAAAATGCAGTATGGCAGGTATGGCATGGGCCATATCAACGTTTAGGAGCTGGAGTTAGCGAACTGCCACATCAACTTGGGAACCAGCGACACGAATTTGGAATCAGCTATACCAACTTGCAATGGCGCGAAAATTTTGAGTATTATGCCCTGGGTTGCTTTCTCATCAATGCGTCGCATTGCGTATGGTGCGGACCTCTAAAATTGCTATATTGTGCGTTTAAAAGTGCGTTTAAAAGTGCTAAAGTGAACTATTTTGCCCAATAATATAGGAAAGTAGCAACATAATACATAAATGCGCTGAGAAACTGACCGATTTTTTTCCTAATCCGCATATAATTGAATTTGTAGTTAAATTGCACCGCGGAGCGGCGCGAATTTTTTAGTTTTATTCCTGTACAGCTGTATTCTTACTGTTGAAAGGCCCTAGACGGTCCCTTCAGATCGTCTAGGGGCCCCTCTGACCTTTTCTACGCCCTTCCGACCTGTTCAGGGACTCATCTGGGATCCGCGAAGCGAAAAGACATGATGTGGAGTGGGTGATATATATATATATATATATATATATATATATATATATATATATATATATATATATATATATATATATATATATATATATATATATATATATATATATATATATATATATATAATACAAAGAGGGCTTACTATACAGGAAAAAATAAAATCGGATCTTTCGGGTATATTGTAGCACCCTGACGAAGGGTGTTACAATATACCCGAAAGCTCCGCTTTTAATATTTGTATTGTGGAGTAAGTCCTCTTTGTATTTAATCTTCATCTGGGATCTCTACGTCCTTTGACCCTTCCGGTCTCACCAGAGACTCCTCAGACCTTCCAAGAAGCCCCTCTTGTGTGTCAAGGGGCCCATTCGGCCTGTTCAGAGGTCCTTCCGACCTGGCCAGCGACTGCACTGGCTGCTTTGTCGCCCTGCCGACATGCTCAGGGGCAGGGGCGGCGGATTGCGGGGCGCAGGGTACCCAAAATCCCCCCTCAAATGAAAATCCTGGGGAGGGGAAGGGTCATGTTGCCCCCAGATTGAGCAAGCTAAAATCTGGAGGAGGAGGGCAAAACTACCCTTTGCCCCCCAGGATTTTCGACTGTGGGAAATTTTGGATACCTTGCCCCCGCAATCCGCCGCCCCTGCTCAGGGGCCCCTCCGACCTGCCCAGGGGCCCCTCCAGTCTGGCTAGGAAATCATCCGGCATGTTCAAGGGGCCTTCCGACCGGCCCAGGGACCCTTTCGATCTAGCCAGGGGCCCCTCTGACTTGCCCAGGAGCCCTTCCGATCAGCCCAGCGACTCTTCTGGTCGGCCTGCGCTGGCTGCTTTGTTGCCCTGCCGACATGCTCAATGGGCCCTCCGACCTGCCCTGGAGCCCCTCCGTGCTGGCCAGGGGCCACTTCGGCATGTTCAGGGGCTCTTCTTTCCTGCCCAGGGGTCCTTTCGGTCTGGGCATGGGCCCCTCCGATCTGCGCAGGGGCCCTTTTAACTTTACAGGGGCCCTCTGGTCTCTCCAGGGGCCCTTTAACCTTCTAAGGGGCCCTTCCGACCTAGCAATGGACTGCGATGGCTGCTTTGTCGCCTTGCGACATGCTCCGAGGGCCCTCCGACCTGCCCTGGGGCCCCTCCGTGCTGGCTAGGGGCTCATTCGGCATGTTCAGGGGCCTTCTGACCCACCTAGGGGCCCTTTCGGTCTGGTCAGGGCCCCTCTGAACTGCACACGGGCCCTCTGGTCTGTCCAGGAGCCCTCCAACCTGCTCAGGGGCCCTTATGACCTGGCAAAGGACTGCGCTGGCCGCTTTGTCGCCCTGTCGACATGCTCAGGGGCCTCTCAACCTGCCCAGGGGCCCCTCTGTGCTGGCTATGGGCCCATTCGACGTGTTCAGGGGGCCCATTCGACGTGCTCAGGGGGGCCTCTGACCCGCTCAGTGGCCATTTCGGTCTGGCCAGGGGCCCCTCTGACATGCACAGGGCTCTCTTGAACGTCCAAGGGGCCCTCTGGTCTTTCAGAGAGGGCCCTGGTGGCCCTAAAGGCCTCTGAAGTCCTCTAAACCCTCTAAAGACCACGCTTCGTGTAGTAAAGAGCCTATGATACCGCGCTTCGCGCGGTCTCGTCGGCCCTTTTCGGCGCGCGCAGCGCGCCGAAAAGGGGCCTCCAGGGGGGGGGGGGGGGGGGGGCGGCCCCCCCGCCGCCCTCCCCTTGGCTACGTGCCTGGCCAGGCACACAGCACATGAACACAACCAAATTACGCAAACTTCACGGCGAGTAGCGGGGGGGGGGGGGGGGGGGGGAGGGGGAGGGGGCAGGCTCGACTGCCTACCGCCACAGGAAACCTACACTGATTCGTCTGCGCTGTCATCAAGCATCACATTAACGTCTAAGTTGTATTTGCAATCAATGAGAATGCAATGCGAGTTCCGAAAAAACAGACGTTTCGACAAACATTTATAAATATTTAAATTCTAAAGATATTTAAGTCAAGCAATCACACTCTGCTTCATGCAAACCTGGTGACGATTGTGATTGCTTGACTTAAATATCTTTATAATTTAAAATGTATAATTAGCACTGACGAAGACGCACTGTTTGTCGAAACGTGTGTTTTTTATGAACTTTCATTTCATCGTCATTGATTGCGAATACAATGATCATGTCCGATACATTACCGTCTAAGTCAGCTACACTTGACACGGTGCTACATCCGTCCGGGGTTCAGCTCACACTGACTGGGTGCTCTATCTATATATCTATGTTAAATGTTAAATCAATTCTAAATGCCAGACTAGGACACCCTACAGCACGCCGTCTTGAAGTTCTCCGAAACCCCGGTACTGGCCCCTGGGGTCGAGCCACTTGCGTCGGATGGCCATGATTGGAGGTGGAGGTGGGGGATCCGTGCCTGCGGTGGTACCGGCCAAGCTGGCCTCCACCTCCCACGCGAGGGCCGGGTACCGCACCAATATGTCCTTGAGGACTGTGGAGGTGCGCTGCGTGGCCTCTAGCTGTGACACAAGGTCCTGATGACACAAACATAAAACATGCATAAATACTTATTCCATCTTCCCGTGAAGGGCTGCAGACAAGCATGTTGATACAATGTTCAAATGGCAGTCTATAGGATTGCTGAAGTGTTGTCCATTTATTCATTAAAAAAATACATCTTACATAATTTTATATTATTACTAAACCAATAAAGCTTGAACCTAAAGGGCCAAAATATTATATGGAAGTATTGATAGTGCATATGACAACCATGCATGACAACGTTTTACTGGATTGAAGACCATTCTTGCTTGCAAATGAAGAAACACATACATTCCATTGAATAACATGTTACATGTGTTTTTCCCATTTGTGTGGCAGCATTGCAAACTTCACATACTTTGTGAATTGTGATGGCAACACATCTTGTCCATGAGCACATATAATGAGACTGCTCCAGGCTCCTGCATCCTGGGCTAGGCTCAAAATCACTGTGCGATCATGAACAACAAATGCTGGCAGAAAAACAAAACAAAAACATTGCACACATCAGTCATAGTAACAATTACGAGCTGACATGCTAAGCTCGTTGATGAAGCGAAATGGTAAATCTTTGACAATAGAAATCATAATGAAACATAATAGATGAGTAACTAAAGTTTCTAACTACAAGAAGAGATAAAGAGCAACAAATAAATATGCTACATACTCATTCACTCAGGCTCCTAGAATTGCTTTGGAGCTGGGGTGCAGAGTGGAAAATTCTGACTAAAAATAAGTATAAAGAGTGGAAAATTAAACCCAAAAAGCATATGTACCAGGCTTTATCACCCAATTACCTGCTCACCAAAATTAGTTATTATCTATGCCAATGTCTTTCCATCCACAAACTGTCCATATAATTACATCCATAAATCAGTATCAGGTTTCCAATTATTTAATGCATTGTAAAATAAGGAGTGGAAAATTCACAGTAAAACTCAGGAAAAACAGTGGAAAAATAGTATCCATACGGTGTCATTTTCCACCCAAATTTCCCAATGCTAGGATGCTTCACTTGTGGGCGCTTCGCTCCCCTGCTTCTCTTCATGCAGCTTTTGGTTGTACCTAAAATGGATATGTAAGGTAGTCAGAAATATCAGGAATATCATATATCAGGAAACATTGATAATCGGTTGGACAAATTACCAAAATTTAAAGTGCAAATTTGCATGCAAGAAATAAGATTAAAATACATCCACACTAACATGTACCCAGGGGTGTAGGAACTATGTTCAAGTTGGGGGGGCAGGAGGCATTCTGAAGTCGATTCTTTCCATGCAACGCCCATAGGCGTAATGTTAAAATCAAAAATGTTGGGGGGGGGGGGGGGGGGGGGGCGGCTGCCCCCTGGCTCCTACGCCTATGCATGTACCTATGTTACATCCATGTAAGGATACATGTAAGGATATAATATTTTGTCACAGCTTTCTAGCAGTTGTTGTTGTTGGGTTAGGGCTCCTTCTAGCAGACATTTCATGCTATCTCATTATTGATATCAACACACCAAAGCTCTGGTGCTTTACTGCATGTATTGTATACGCTCAGCTGTGATGGGTACACATTTAATGTAAACTGTGTAAGGGCCATTTTGGTGAAAGAACCAGGTATGACAAGGAAGGATACATAGGTATAGCTGATTCTTGAGTACATTATTAGTATGCTTCACATGATAATAATAAAAAGGAAACCATGTACAGGCAGGCCTTGACAAGACTGCTACAGACTGATCAAGCAACCTCATCCTATCCACTCATGCCGTAAGACTCACAAAACATTGCTTCACTTTAGGATAATTGATAACTGGTAACTGGTCCAAGCAGAGTTGAAGATACCAAATTTTGTTGTGTGGTATATGAGACATCTAGTTATCCAGTATGTACCTACAAATGCGAATAAATAGTTCAGAGCAAACAGTTGTAGAGCGTTTTATTTTGTTCTGTTTTATTTTGTATTGACGTCTCCACTATCGTCTCTGGTAACGCGTCATATTTTGGTTACAAGTACGCCGTTATTGTATGCAATTGCTTCCATATCCAAGCTACCATATGCATGACGTCATACATTGTCCTGAAGTTTTGTATGGCCATGAAGGGGAAAAGAGAAACATGTCCATTTCTCAACGGATATCCATCTATCGTCCAAACAAATGTCATATTCGTGATTTTCAGCTCAATATACCCCGTATAGCCAATTTTTAAGACATTTTTCAAGGTGACCTATTCCCTTTAACGTTAACATGCCTTCAAATTGAGGAAGTCGTGTGTCCAATACAACGTCGGTGGGGCAAAACACAGAGGTGGTGGGAAAATTATTGCCTTACCAACTTAGTCTGCTTGACGCATCATTGTTCAAGGACGGATTCAGAACGACAAATAGTGGTTAGGGGCCAAATTCCAAAAAATATCGAATTACCATAAGCGGTTGATAGGTTTCGCTTCCGTATGTTTTAATAGGTGATTTAAAATATTTGTTTAGTTAAAGTTCCTTGGAATTCCTTTTCAATCGAAAAATGTGCCAATTGTCTTCCGATTTCAGGCGTTTTGGGGGGGGGGGGGCATGCCATGCCCTCTTTCATATGCCCGGGAACAGAGGGGGAGAGGGAGTGCTTGCCCTCCCTTCTCCAGCTTCCGGACCGTTCGGCACCCTGCCCCCAAATGTGTCGTGACCAGGGGCGTCGCTGATAATTTTTCAGTGTAGGATCGGCTGAAATGACGGGAAAAATATCCCCATTTTTATGCGTGTATGTGTATGTGCCTTTCCAACATTTGTATTGTGGATTTTCATGTTATACATGCACTTGTTATTTAGCGCCGCCAAGCGGCAATACATTTGTACGGGATTGCCTGATAAAACCCAGAAATATAGGCGGTGGGCCTTGCAGAGGATAAGAAGCAAAACTGCTATTAATTCAATTCAGCGTTACAACGAACCGAAGACGATGACGATGGCTTCGTTATGATGATGGCCACCGATGAGACGCCGCGAAGCGGCGTGAAAATGTTAATTTTAGGTCGTGGAATTTAATATTGGAACGCAGACTGTGAGTGGAGCCAAGCCTCAGGTAACACCTTTTCCTGGTTACACATCTCGGTATGATGCAAAATATTGAAATTAATTGTAGTTGTTCATTAGCCTTGGATAGTAAATCACGATTACCGGTGGCAGTCAGCGCTCAATAGTACATTTGCTAATAATAACTGTATACATACACCGAATGTGTGTACCGAACCAGGGGTGTGGTTTTATGAAAATAGTTGTGGGTGCCCAAACTGAAATTTATTTCCCCCCTCCCCCTCCAGCGGCCAACAAAAAACATTGGTGCTGGTTTTTCGTAGATAGGGGAAGGTGGGGGAATTCGGATCACTACGATGGCGAAAACTCCAGTGAGTTTGATCATGACCATGATAATAGAGCAAATATCCGGTAACCTCATTATAAATAAATAAATTGAGACCGAAGTTATACTGTTAAAAATGTAGTCTGTTCAGGCTTCATCGGCAATGGTAATACCAGATTTTAACAGATTTATTTGGAAAAATATATGGACGTTGAAGTAAATATATTGCATTGTGCATCGAACAACTTCAACCATAAAATACAACGAGGCTTTAATAAGTTAATGTTAAGTTTTTGACAGCTAGTGTCATGACAAAATTGATTATGTGCTAGGAAAAGTGCGATCATAACGGCTGGGAATATTTCAAACTGATGCTGGACCTACTGCCCAATCATCTGACGATCAGTGAAATCCTGATCTTGAAAAAAAACTATTTTAGTTTTTCATTATTATTCATTTTGAAACATGTTCTTGGTTGTGGGTGCCGCAAGACTATTGTGGGTGCCGAAAGACTATTGTGGGTGCCCATTTCAGCTTTGTGGGTGCCAGGGCACCCACAAAGAGATAGGAAACCATACCCCTGTACCGAACTGTAACGAACAACTGGTACCAGTGCAAACGGTTGGAAAGCAGTAACCATTTATACATTGACCTTTCAAATTTGTTATATCATTATATTTTGAAGTAACATGAAGATATTGTATTCATACTCTGGCAATAAGAATGCTCAATGTACCATACTCAATGTGACTGATCAATGTGACTGATCAATGTGACTGATCTTATCGTTCCCTAAACAGCGCTTTATTCTTCACGGGAAGTTAGGCATTACAGAAACAAGTGACCTAAAACATTGAATTATGAGGACAAATATGTGACATGGTATGGGCTGTGGCGGTGCCATATCGTTTTCCACTATTACGAATTGCCCTCCCTATCGTATTTCCCTCCGATCGCAATGCCCACCGGTTCGCAATGCCCTCCCTATCGTATTCCCCAACGACGAATTGCCTTATGACTAATTACCCTCCCGTTCACAATCCCCTCCCGCTCACATTACCCTATTACAAATCACGAATTACCTACCTGTTCATATTTACCTCCCTATCGCATTCCCTCCTGTTGAATTCCCCTCCTAGCCTTTCTAAGATCGGTACTAGTTTCAAGGCAGAGCCGCCAGAGAGTGCTGCAATGCCTCAGGGCAATAGACACAGTGCCTGGATGTAGACATCACAGCGTTAACATTTACCATCGTACAGTCGCGCACTCTAAAGAGGCATGATGGAATCTCCGAAATCCAACCGGAAATCTGAGCTCCTGCAAACGTTGATCAAATGGTGTGAGTAGCAAATTGCATTCAAAATAACAACCATCTTGTTGTTTTGTATGGCTTCTGACAGCAGTTAGACGTCCATTCCCAGTAGCTGCACATAACGCGCCCGCCCGCCGGCAGGCTCGCCGCCACCTAACAGGCGGCGATGAGCTATGATGAGGCTGGGATGAGCTAACAGCAGGGAGGGGAGCACAACCGGGAGGGGAATACGATAGGGAGGGAAATATGAACGGGAGGGCATTGTGAACGGGAGGGTAATTTGTCAAAAAGCGATTCGTAATAGGGTCATATGAACGGGAAGGCATTGTGAACGGGAGGGTAATTCGGCATAGGGTGATTCGTAATAGGGTAATATGAACGGGAGGGGATTGTGAACGGGAGGGGAATTCGTCATAGGGCAATTCGTCGTAGGGGAGAACGATAGGGAGGGCATTGCGAAAGGGAGGGCATTGCGAACGGGAGAGAATTGTGATCGGGAGGAGAATACAATAGGGGGGGGGGGGGGGGGGCAATTCATAATAGGAGAAAACGACCCTCCCCGCTGTGGCATAGATTGCGAAGTCTCCAGACTGTCCCCAAAACTCTTTATTCCTGATGATCTGGAGGCAGAGTGTTTCGATACTAGTCTTAAAAGACTCCTGAACCAATTTTGCGTCGACTCAGTTCCACTGGGGGATCTAGGGTTCGAGTTTGGGGGGGAAATTTGCGTTTCATCAGCGAAAAGTTGTTGACCGGGGTGGGGTGGGTGGGGGTGGGGGGGGGGGGGTCGTTAGCGGCGCGAAGAGTCGTTGACTGGGGGGGGGGGGCGTCGGATCGTCAACGGCGAAACGTCGTTGACTTGGGGGGGGGGGGGGGGGGGGGGTCCTCGGCGCCAAGGCCCTATAACCAGGTGAAGCCATCAACGTTTTGTTAACGTCCCCCCCGCGGCCAGCGGATGACGTCATTGGGATGGTAACTCAGTCACCGCCGTCCACGCTCTATGTAATGGACGATAGTCTGGAATCGTTTTTGGCGGCTTCTAATCATGCTTTTATGTTGGATATGATGCACATGCGATGTGGTCTGGCAATGGCAAATCTAGACCGTCTGTCACTCTTACTAGTTACTACACAACCTGGCCGGAATGCCTCGGGTCTGACCGAGCGTATTAACCCGCGCCGTGCCGGGGTGGGGGCGTTCAGACGCCTCCCTATGGTTTTTCAAGGATAGCGAAAAACGGCGGCGCGTAGCGCCTCCTTTTTCGGCACAAGTGTTTGAACATCAATTACACACATTGTGTGAAATTTTGTACCTCAGGTCATATCAGGTCAGGTCACCAGGCCAGGTCACGTGACTTCCCAGGGGCTCTCCCAGGGGCTTGCCACCCCCTCCTTTCTGAAAGGTCTGGCTGCGCCCCTGCATAGTTCCCGATATATTTGGTTGCTGGAGCGACGTCCTTACACTGGCAAATCTGACCTTTGATGACCTCTGGTGACCTCAATATTGACCTGAGCCAAATAATGACCAAACAGTTTCTAAATTATTTTTGACGAGCTATCGAACAGTGTTTTGGATTCCGTCTACTCTCCATAGGAGCCGAATTAGAAGGGGGCGTTTCAGAACCAATCAGATTTTGCCATCCCAATGACGTCCCATTGGCAGCATTTGGTAGTTGTTTTTTTTTTACCTATGGCCCACTATAGGGATGACACACCTGCTTAGCGCGAAAGCATATTTTTTTGCCTAAATTGGTACTTGTGCTGGCCGTTTTTTTTGGGGGAGGCCAAAACATAGTTTGGCCTTAAGACTTGAGCGTATGGGGAGGTCATGGCCTCGGTACCCCCCCCCCCCCCTTGGATCCGCCAGTGGAAACTTGCATGCATTTTCACAGTGGCGGACATAGACATAGACATAGACATATATTAAGGCCATCCACGATAAGCTCATGGCTATTACGGCCCCTCGTCAGAGGCTAAAACGGCGGACATGGGAAGTGAAAAAAACGCAAACACGCACACACACGCACACACAGACATACACAGACACACACACACACACACACACCCACAGACATACACACACACACACACACACCACAGTGGCCGACCGATCACGTAACTCCTCCGCCGCCGCGCAGATGGCGCTTTAGGCGTCCCGAAAACAGGTGCACCGGGAGGCGCGTCAGGTCAGGCTGGAGCCCGTTGAAGTCGCGCGGAGCACGGCTGTAAAAACGCCGCTGTCCCATGGCTGACCTTGACCGCAGCACTATCAGGTCGTGGTCCTGTCGCGTGGACCGCTGACGAGTCTCGGACACACGCACGAGCCCGCCAGCCAAGATCTCGGGCTCGCCTGAGCGCCACACTTTATGCAATAGGCACATGGAGTGATAGCGCACGAGCTGGTCTGCGCTGAGCCAGCCCAAGCTCCCAAGCAGATCCGACACGTGATCAAACTTTTTGCGGCCGAAAATCACTTTAGCAGCATAGTTAATAATTTTTTGAATACGAGATAGGTTTTTCTGTGTGCAGTTGCCATACACTAGAGATACAGTATCGGATCTGCGAGAGAACACGGGCCTGGACCAGGGCGGCGATGACGGATGGTGGCAGGTGGTTCCTTAGATGTGATAGACCAGCTAGAGTGCCGAAACATTTTCTAGTAACAGCAGAGACGTGACTGTCCCAGCTGAGGGTGCGATCAAAGGTCAGACCGAGGTTTTTTTTTGCATCAGAAACGGGGAGTAAATGGTGATCGCGAAATTTGACAGTGAAGTTGGGGACGTTGCGAAGATTTTGGGCGCTTCCCAGCAGCATCAGTTGCGTTTTACCGGCATTTACTTCCAATCCGCTGGCTCGGAACCAACAATCGAGAGAGGCCAAGACCCGCTCCATCTTGACTAAGATGTTTTTGAATTGTGACTTCTTGCCAGAGACTAAAATTTGGGTGTCATCGGCGTACTGTACCACCACTGCGTCCTCGACAAACAAACTCAGGTCGTTAGCGAAGATCCAGGATTTCCTAAAGGCAGGGGGCTTCAGGCCAGAGGGCGGCATATTTCCTCGGTGAGTAGGGCGGCATGGTCCAGAGAGGCGCCAATCCAATATTTCAATTACACGGGTCAAATATACCTCTTCCTTAACCCGCGCCCCCGGAGGGGGAAGGGCAGAATCTGCCCCTCCCGGATTTTCTCAATATCTTGAAAACTATGATAGATATTGACGTGAAACGTTCCGTACTTTATGCTGCATCCATTTTACGTCTTCTCTCAACATGTCAGTTGGGAAAACTACAGAGAGGCGATCAAAAATAGATCAACCAATTTTTAGATTTTGTTATGCCCATATTTGAGCATATATGCAGTATCAAACTGTGAGGCTTATGTCATTAGGCCAATTCGGAGCAACATACGCATACTCGGAGGTTAAAAAGTGTTGGAGAACATGTTGTCCATCAATATATCGGAATAATAAATCTGACCAGATTCGGCAATTGCCCTTATTCCACTGTAAATGACGATCTAAATATTGATTCCGCGACGCAACGACCGACCACAGCGTGAAATAAATTTTTAGATCGGTCGTCAGCCGGCTAATCCAATTTTAGATCGTGAAGTCAGGTGGCGAATAAAAATTAAGATCACTGAGGCTGCTGCGAGTGCCGAAATTGAGATCGCCGACCCTTACTTTGGCCATACCTGCCAAAGTAGGGATCTATCATACAAGTACAAGAAAATATGATGGAAAGATTCGTGCAGTTGCAACCAAAAAAAATCCAGGGATGATGGACATTTTTTGAGGGGTGATATGGTGTTTGAAGGTGTGAATGTCAGGAAAACAATACATTTTTAGATCGGATCTCCTTATAAGGGCATGCTCCGCCCATTTTGATGATGTCACGACCTAATTTTTGATCGATTAATTTTAGATCGCCTCCCCGTAGTTTGCTCAACTGATGTCATTAAAATTAGTGAAGTAGTTTGGTAGATAATGACGTTTTAGTGACGTTAGGTCATGCCATTTCTGGTGGAAAAACGATAAATGTTTGAAAAACCGTAGGCAATCGAATAGGGTTGTTAAGTGTGACGACAGGGTTCCAACAGCTGACCGCGCTAATGCTTTAGATATATATGATTCAATTTGAGCCTCAATTCTGGTACACTTATTGTTTTCCGACGTCAAAAAACAATGTGGTAGAGTAAAACTAGATGCATATTTTCATTTTGTTCCATTTTTAGCTGCATTGATGTTAGGGAATTATAAGGAAAAGCGGAAAACTTCGGTGGGCTACTAAATAAAATCAGCGTTTTATATGCACGAATTATCTGGTCAGTGACTTCACAAAATGAAACATAAAATAATGAAACGCAAGAATGAGCGTTTTATATGCACGAATGATCTAGTCACAAAATGAAACAATGCATGTCAAAATGGAGGTACTCGTGTTACATAAAATAGAACAAATACAAAACAATTAACACGAGTATGAGTGGAATATCATTTAGTAGTCTAGACGTTAATTACAGTTATTTAGAAGATACAATGCATTATCGTTAAATAAATAAAGTAAAATGCAAATTTCGATAGCGGTTTAGCTAATCCAGTGAATTTCGTACGCAAACTGACAGCATGTACTCCACAATTGTTGCTCCTGATGAAGCTCCTATCTCTTCAACATTAGCGCAGTCAGTAGTTGGAACCATGACGTCATCACTTAATAGCCCTATTGTGAAGCAAGTTGAAAAAATCAAATGAAAGAAAATGTCATTTTCTTCAAAATGGCTATCTCAGATTTGCATTTCTGTTAGTTTTTGACCCCCCAAAATAAACTTATTTGTTTAGAGAAAAAAACACAAAATCTACATTTTCAAAGATATAAAAAACGGAATATATATTGGATAACCAGGTATGAACGATACCCACACCAAATGTCAAAATAAATCTTTATTTTTGACTGACTTATGGCTCCCAAGTATCATTAACTCATGACGTAATTTGTTGAAATTGCATTTTATGGCTTTTATTTACCAGATACAGGCAAATAAATGCCACCACTGTATTTATGAGACAAAACTGGTCTAGCAAATGACTTGTTTATTAATATTAATAAATTTCAAATTTTGACCTCATGCAACCTGAACCTTGACATGATCTTCGCCTAAGGGCATTGCATGGGGTCAGGGTCTAAAATTGGCTACTTCTATCAAATTATACGTGTAAAATAACCCATAAAACATGTGTTTCATGACTTTCGTATGCCAATAGTTATATTTTCTGACCTGCCCTTGACGGCTTGACCTTTGCTTACAATCTCAATTTCTCTTATGCGAAAGATGCATGATATCTCTGAGAGCACTTTGTACCATAATAGTAGGAATATAAGACTTTACATGGAAAGTATAGCAAATATACCTAAATACCTCGATTTTGACATTTCACCTGACATGTGACCTTATTTTGAACATTTCACGTATGTTTTACGTTTTACGTGCGTCTCATTGAGAGATTTCGACTTCTCCCTTGCGCGTCTCGCTGCGGTTATTGGTTCGGAAGATAACGAGGTGGGCAGTATACCCCCCTTCCTCTCAGTTCGGCTGAATACCCCAGCGGGGCGCGGGACCCTTTTGAAAATCTTGTGGCATGATCGAAGGTCCGATTGCGGATCTACGTATACGTAGGTTCGTTCACATGATACACAAGATTTACATGTTTTTTATTCTCCTGGCTAACTACATGTAGCCTGGAGAAGCAAAACAAAATATTGTCGAAACATCGGGAAACTAAGTTGCATACGTGGATAAACAAGGAACAAAATATTGTGTTACGACAGTTGAGTCGTTCTTATTGGGTCGCACCAATCCAAGGGGATAATAAAACGTTTTCAGCGTCGGTCACCGATTTTTACATTTGGTCTCAAGATCAAATCGAACCACCTGTTCCCAGAATCAGGTTCATTTTGACCTTACCGGTCTCCTTCAAGGTCAAATTCAATGTCAAAGGACGGGGGACGCTGTAGCGCCCAAAGTTTGCGTCCGATTGCAACACACATGGTATAAAACGATGTCCCGTGCCCATTTCCAGGATTACAAGTATTATTAGAGTACATTTGTTCCCCGTGACCTGCAAGGTCAAAGGACGGGGAACGCTGTAGCGCCCAACTTTGGGCGCTAACTTGAAGGTCACGGGGCACCACTCTAAGAATACTTGTCATTCTGGAAATGGAAAGGACGGGGAACAAAATCCCGTCCTTTGACCCTGCATTTGACATTAACCCTCGCCCAGGTAGGGGGGGGGGGGGGGGGGTGGATGCCACCTCCCCTCGGTTTTTCTGGAATAACTCGCGTAGTTTGTAATCTATTGCGATGAAACTTTCAGTTTCCTACTTTGGAAAAATATAATACAGAATCTAGAAAAAATGTGAATTTCTCACCCACATGACCCGTGATCTGTGACCTGTTTCTCAAGGTCATGTCAGGCGCAACTGGCGTTCCGCAGATCGATGCTTGTAACTTGTGCAGTTTCAGAGTGTGTGTTGTTCAGGAGCATATGCAAGGGTGTTTCCAGGTGACAGTTGCGGTTTCCACTGAGATTGTAACCTCGATTGACCTTTTCAGAGGTCAACTGAGTTCATTGACCTCCGATGACCTCATCTGACTTTTTGTGCTTCTAACGGTTTCTAGGACAATTTGTGACGTTGATTTCAAATTTGGGATCCATTTTAGACAATTATATGCTCCACTGGGGTCATACACATCCACAGGTCAACCGAGGTCACTGACCTCAGATGACCTGACATGGCCTTTTTAGAATTTGGCAGTTTTAGGACATTTTGTGACGCTGATTACGAATTTGGCACCTGTAAAGCATTATGATATGCTAATTCACGATTCTAGCTCGATAAAATTCAATTTATACGCATTTTCAATTTTGACGACGTTTGGGTCATTGACATGACCTCAGAGGTCACCTAATGACCCAATATTTTAAAATCGGGTATAAGCGGCTTCCTCTCATCGCAATCAGCACGCTCGTCTTTGAATCGAAGCTCTAGCTCAGTTAGGGGCGAAACGTTAAGGGGGAGGGGGAGTCGTACCAACCCCCTCTACCCGAACACGTAGTGATTTTGCCCTACCCGGGCAAGGGTTAAAGGTCACGGGGCTTGATCTTGAAGGTCACGGGGCACAACTCTGAACATTATTGTCATCTTGGAACTGGGCACAAGGAATCGTTTCAGACCAATTTGTCGCGATCGGACGGTAACTTTGGGCGCTACAGCGTTCCCCGTCGTTTGACCTTGAATTTGATCTTGCAGAAGACCAGTAAGGTCAAAATGGACCTGATTTTTGTGTAAATCAGGAGGTTCGTTTTGGCGTTAGTCCTTAGGACCAATTCGCGTAAAAATCGGTGACCGACGCTGAAAACGTTTATGTGGAGCTGCGGACATTTATTATATTTTATTTATTTATTGATAAATCACAAACCCGTTTACAGGCGAAGTCAGGAGATTAAACTATGGCTTTCACTTAAAATAACACGCATGCAAGACGACAGACAAGACACACACGCACACGCACACGCACACACACACACACACACACACACACACACACACACACACACACACACACACACACACACACACACACACACACACACACACACACACACACAACACACACACACACACACACACACACACACACACACACACACACACACACACACACACCACACCCACACCCACACCCACACCACACCACACCCACACCCACACCCACACCCACACCCACACCCACACCCACACCCACATCCACACCCACACCCACACCCACACCCACACCCACACCCACACCCACACCCACACCCACACCCACACCCACACCCACACCCACACACCCACACCCACACCCACACCCACACCCACACCCACACCCACACACACACACACACACACACACACACACACACACACACACACACACACACACACACACACACACACACACACATACACACACACACACACACACACACACACACACACACACACACACACACACACACACACACACACACACACACACACACACACACACACACACACACACACACACACACACACACACACACACACAACACACACACACACACACACACACACACACACACACACACACACACACACACACACACACACACACACACACACACACACACACACACACACACACACACACACACACACACACACACACACACATAACCATTCGGTGAGCCTTCGCGTGGTGAGGCCTGGCTGCGAGCTCAAAAGGCTCAAAAGGCACCTGCCCGAGTTACATGTGACCGCACAGCGGATTTGTAGTCAGATGATGGCGAGCAAAATAAATCTAGGGATACGCAGGCGTTAAGAAACTCGTTACACATGTAAGAAATTCGGCAAAAAGATCCGTTTTTTACAGCAGCGACACGTGCAAACGGTGTATGCCAGAGCACAGGCGACCTGATCCGTCTAGCCGGAGCCGACAGGTGAAACATGACAGGAGCTGGGGACTGTCAAGTCGGCCGTGAAAAACGTTGTGTATGAACATAAGATCATGCTGCATGAAACGAGATTTTATGGAGGAAACCTTGAAAAGCTGCAGTAAGTGATCGTAAGCTAGGTTAAAGGAGCTGTGGTCAGATGAACACGCGAGCCAAATACAAAAGGAATGCTGAATGTGTTCCAGCCGTTTAAGATGAGTCACTGCCGCTCCCGACCAGACCACGCTCACGTATTCGACAATGGAGCGGACATGAGCGTTGAAAGCACACAACATGACCTTGTGATCTAGCTTTACATGGCGACGGGGAGCTGGCAGCTGCATAGACATCATGGACATTGGACATTCGTCCAAGCTATTTGTAGGCGCCCCGAGTGTGAAAGGTACAATACGTCAGCACCTTCAACGCCTCGCCAGGCATATAAAAAAAGTGCCACGGTTATTTCATGGGGGTCCAGGCCTCTTCGTAGGCGCCATGCAGGGCACTATCGGGAGTGCGGGAGGGGGGGGGGGAAACCGTGTTATTGGTTTCGAAGGTCACGGGTGCCCGGTCGCCGTCGGAGGGAAGCTGAAGGCGTCGGGGTGCCATCATTCTGAGTGCGCCGGGAAACCGCATCGCTTTCGGGCCGGCAAGGTGTCATTCGGGGGCGGTATGATACCTTTCGAGGGTAGCAAGAGGTTCGTGATGCCTGAAGAGGTATGATGCGTTCCGAGGGTGGCAAGACGTCTTCCGAACTTCGAAGGCCGCATAATGCACTCGGAGGGCAGCAAAATGTCTTCAGAGGGCGGCAAAATGTTTTCCGAGGGCGACATGATGCTTTCCAAGGGCGGCATAATGCGTTATAAGGGCGGCAAGATGCCTTTCGAGGGCGGCAATATGTCTCCGAAGGGGCATGATGCCTTCCAAGAGCAGCATAATGTGGTCTGAGGGCAGCAGGATGCATTTCGAGGGCGGCATGATGCCTTCCGAGGGCGGCATGATGCCTTCCGAGGGTGGCATAATGCCTTCCGAGGGCGGCGATGTACCTTCTGAGGGCAGCATAATGCGTTGTGAGGGCGGCAAGCTGCCTTCTGAGGGTGCCAGGGTGCTTTGCAAGAGTGATACGATGCTGTCGGTAGTCACAAGGGCGCCCTGGCGGCCTCCCGAGAACGCTACGGATTCTTCGGCGCCGGCAAATCCTTTGCAAGAACGGTGACGCGGCGCCTTCGGCGCCGCGGTGCCCGAGGGCGCCTTGTTCTAAGGCAGGAGCTTCAGCCCCTACGGCCCCCCTGGATCCGCCACTGTGCTAAATTGTCATTAACCCCGCCCGAACGCCAGATTACCCCAATTTGGGTAATTACCCCACCCCCTATTTGAGAACCAC
>JAXIVJ010015596.1:0-31154 GCA_036785665.1 Chirona hameri
GTGCCTTGGCTGCACGATTCGAATCTGACCCTAGTTCGTCCCGGATGGTGTCCAACCAGGCTCGGTGCCGTGTGTGGTGTGTGGTGTGGTGCCGCTGACTGCTCCCCTCCGCCGCAGGTGCTGCCGATGTGCGCGTCCGTGCTGGTGCCCATGCTCGGTCCTGTGACATAGTGTGAGGTGACTGACGGCTCCTCTCCGCCGCAGGTGCCGCCGATGTGCGCGTCCGTGCTGGTGCCCATGCTCGGTCCTGTGACATAGTGTGAGGTGACTGACGGCTCCTCTCCGCCGCAGGTGCTGCCGATGTGCGCGTCCGTGCTGGTGCCCATGCTCGGTCCTGTGGCGTAGTGTGAGGTGACTGACGGCTCCTCTCCGCCGCAGGTGCCGCCGATGTGCGCGTCCGTGCTGGTGCCCATGCTCGGTCCTGTGGCGTAGTGTGAGGTGACTGACGGCTCCTCTCCGCCGCAGGTGCCGCCGATGTGCGCGTCCGTGCTGGTGCCCATGCTCGGTCCTGTGACATAGTGTGAGGTGACTGACGGCTCCCCTCCGCCGCAGGTGCCGCCGATGTGCGCGTCCGTGCTGGTGCCCATGCTCGGTCCTGTGGCGTAGTGTGAGGTGACTGACGGCTCCTCTCCGCCGCAGGTGCCGCCGATGTGCGCGTCCGTGCTGGTGCCCATGCTCGGTCCTGTGACATAGTGTGAGGTGACTGACGGCTCCTCTCCGCCGCAGGTGCCGCCGATGCGCGCGTCCGTGCTGGTGCCCATGCTCGGTCCTGTGGCGTAGTGTGAGGTGACTGACTGCTCCCCTCCGCCGCAGGTGCCGCCGATGCGCGCGTCCGTGCTGGTGCCCATGCTCGGTCCTGTGGCGTAGTGTGAGGTGACTGACGGCTCCTCTCCGCCGCAGGTGCCGCCGATGTGCGCGTCCGTGCTGGTGCCCATGCTCGGTCCTGTGGCGTAGTGTGAGGTGACTGACTGCTCCCCTCCGCCGCAGGTGCCGCCGATGAGCGCGCTCGTCCTGCCAGCCGACATGGACGTCTTGGGTCCGCCGCCGGCTCTGTCCTCTTCACCTCTGATCGGCGCTGACTTCCTCTCGGACATGCAGTGCGCGCCCTGGCGGCCGCAGCCTGCCTCCTCCGCCTCCTCCGCCGCCGCCGCCGCTGCCGCCGTGGACGCACTCTCCGGCCAGATGGCTCGGCTCACAAGGGCCGCACCGCGCCCCATCCTGGCCTCACAGCACCGGGAGAGACTCCAGTGCAAGAAACGCGTCGCGTTCGCCGACGATAAGGGTCTGGCCCTGGTACAGGTGAGTGGTGGATATCGGTGGAGGGGGTGAGTTGAGCCATGTGTGTGTGTAGTTGTAGAAAAGAGATAGTAAGTTAGAAAATCGGTGATGACTTCGTGGCTTTTCGTGCCGTTATATGGTACATATGGAACTGTCTCATATATAACCACGAATACATCAACTGATCTGAATGACGCAACCCA
This sequence comes from Chirona hameri, assembly GCA_036785665.1. Lineage (NCBI taxonomy): Eukaryota > Metazoa > Arthropoda > Thecostraca > Balanomorpha > Balanidae > Chirona > Chirona hameri. The sequence goes on from JAXIVJ010015596.1 coordinate 1,482, forward strand.
AGCATGCGTTATTTCAGTAAAACATTTTAAACATCCCCTGCGCTAATAACTCCATGATTGGATTCAGGGACACAAGCAATCGGCTCCATTTGATCTCTCGTAATGAATCCCAAGTTTTTTGTTTTTATTTGGTGGTACCTATATCTCACATAACTAAATTGCACATATAAACAATATAAATAATATATTTTTAGTACGCAAGAAAACAACTTCGACTTGATGATAAGCTACAATGCTAAGGTATTAAAGGTAAAGTGTATTGTATTAATTTACACCTTGTATTAATCCTTCTTGTCTGTGAAAAGTACCCGACGGCATTTTTACGTATAGGTTTCCATTTTACCTGACAATGTATGATATCATATGCAAAAAAAGGAGCAAACGATACCTAATTTTAACACATTTACGAAATATTTAAATTAATAGAAAAGGACATGTTTACCCGTCTATGCACATGCAAAGATAGACCGCGATAGATGCCTATGATAGATGAATGAAAAAGATATAAGTAAATAGATATAAATTGAAACAAATGTTGATAAAGAACTAAATAAATAACAAATAAACTGAGTAAATAGGCAAATGAATGTATGAATGAATAAATACATAAATTAAATAAAACATACATATATTAATCAGTTAATGAATTCAGGAATGTATATTGCATCTGTCTTCACTCCTTGTGTCCCGTTCTAGGTCATCGAACGCATCGAATGGGAAACCCAACTGATTCCTCGGTATGTCCGGGACTGCTTCGGGGCTGCTTCACGCTTATGTGTACTGGGATGGCCCGCGCCGTATACTACCGCAATGCCTTGTTGAGCAGAACAAGGCCGGATTGCATCAGCTGCAAGCGCATTTACTAAACACATAACTTGTGTATTTATCTGTGCGTAAGTAATGGCTGAAGTAGTAGACGAAAAGTGTGCAAAAACAAACAACGCTAAAAGATGCTGGAAGCTTGTCAGCTGACGATGGCAATATGTTAGATGGTCAAAATTTCGAGTGACTGGTCGTCCGGTAGTCTAATTGTTCCACAAAAAAATCGTAGCATCGACATGTTCATCTAAACCGATTATATCAATGGAAATTCGGTGTGAAAAGTTTCGCTGTTGAAACTTTCGATCGGCTGTACTAACGCATACATTATTCAGCTAATGAATTGTGCCACAGGGGGCTTCCAGGGGCTCCGCCACAGGGGGGACGGGGGGACATGTCCCCCCCCCCAACATTTTCGGATTTTAGCATTACGCCTATGGGAGTTGCATGGCAAGAATCGACTTCAGAATGCCACCGTCCCCCCCCCCCCCCCCCCCCCCCCCCACAACTTTCGGAAGGTGGCGGCGCCCTTGGCTACTTCAATTAGTAATCCTCCTCTGACCTGGACTGAACTGAGCTGAACTGCTATGAACTGATTATAGGGCTGAACTGCCGGATATGCCGACGGGCTCGGGCCGATTGGGAGGCCCAGGGGTGTGGTTACTGATGACTATGCAGCGCCGTCCAAATTACTGGCCCGGCCACATGGCAGTCTTTCCTGGCCTTCTCTGGAGGCCGCGGTCGCTGTAGCTGCCGCAGGGCTGCAATTAGAGAGGCACAAACGTGGAGCGGGTGGGCTCTGGACTCTTCGAAGCTGTCGGGAATGCTCAGATATGCTTACTCAGGATGACTGGCGCGGCGTTGTGCATTCTCTCAACTATGGTTGAACGGGCGGGCTCTGGACTCTTCAAGACTGGCTGGGTATTGTTATCGATATGAGTTCCGAAATGCTTCATCGGGATGACTAGCATAGCGGTGTGCGTTCTCTCAATTCGTTGGGTCAACCCGGCAGTCCGACAGAGCGTGGGAGGAGTCGGGAGCCGACTCTGGCCTGTTGAGACGGTCGATTGCCCCTGGGTACCGCCTGGCGCTGAATCTTCGGATGCGTCAGCATGCCTGGGGTGGTGTGTTTGGCTCGTGTTGTTCAGAAGCGAGCTGTCTGAAGGCTATGATTGGTGCTATCAAACGGGGCCGTCGGCGTCGCTCCGGGAAGTGCATGAGCCCGGAGATATAGGTGCCGCCTGTGCACTGGGACTAACTGGATACTGGCTCCTGCTGAATTAATTATAATAATTATTACTGTGTGTTATGTGCGACTCATACAGCACACACACACTCTCTGAGGTTACGTTTAAAGTGTTGTAACTGTTACATATCACAAAGTTAGCGAACTATGTTTTAATTATTGTCGAACTCCTTGTTTGGCTCACAGCTTTACAATGTAATTAAGTTGAACCGTGTTTGTTGAGAACATATAGGTATACAAGGCTACGGTAGAAGTTTAATTCTGGAAATATTCTTAGCGTGGTTTATGTTAACAACGTCGGTATTTTTACATTTAAATTGGCTAGCAAATAAACAAATACATAAGCACAAAACATACATCAGATTATTCCACAGGGCATACCTGCATGATACGGAATGGCGACATGCGTAAAATGTGATTCAGGCTTTGAACCGGAAAATTAATCATGGATTCTGGATGCTTTTTATTCACCACATGCCTAAGGAGTGCATGTTAAGTGCACATGCCTGTTGAGTGTATACCAACATGTTTGTTTATGATTGCTGACTAAACATTTCAAGGCTCTTATGTCCTCAATCTCTTTCGGCTGCTCTGCAACTTATCGCGTGTAAACTGTGGCCGACATATTTTAGCACAACGCTGTTGCTATCCCGTGACAGCAGACGCTGTCCTCAGCTAGCCCTGACCTTGGTGACCTAGTAGAGTTGTTCCGGCTCCGGCCAACACTACTGTGACCTTTACCGTCCTCTGTCAGCAGTCCAACTCCGTCACGGCCCCCCTCCTGCAACCATGCGATGATTGTGTGATCATCAATCTACCTTCAACCATCCACCTGTCACCAGGCCCTGGTAGCTCGTGCAACTAATTCATCCCTGCCAACAGTGCATCGATATCTGCCTGCCCAGCGGTGACCATGGCGCCTTAATCATCTAATAACGTCTGCCAACAGTCCACCCAGGCCTGCCCCAGCAGAGACCGCGGCTGGTTATATCTGGTTACGGCAGCAGGCCCTGCAGGTGACCGTTCGTTCACTTTGAAAAAAGTCGCGGCAATGGCCACTGCCCGCTCTTATAGCTCACAGCTCCTGCTATTACAGCCCACCATGGCCAGGTTTCCGGTCGGCTGATGCCACACCAGCCCTGCACTGCCAGCTGTCGATGCATTGCATGGGATATCTAATTATACATTTATTCAATATCGAGTTGTTAACAACATTTTTTTCGTCATCGTTTTCGTATTGCTAGGTAAATACAATTTTGCTTTCACTGATGCAAATTACATATCGTGTGCATGTGACCTTGCGTGGGTAATGGACAATGGGTTCGAAGGACATTATAATAACCCGGCTAAAACACTATAATTCAATAGTATTTTACTAGTGCTAACCCGTCCGCTCCGCTGGACGATAAGCTGGCATCTCCGGGATGGAGGTATCCGCACCAATTCAGCACGTTAATTAACTGGACTGGAACTGGAACTGCATAGGACATAATTACCTATTACCCGTCAAGGATCACCGCCCCACCGACTCCGGTGCGTTGGCATAGCTAGCTGGCATCTCCGGGATGGAGGTATCCGCACCAATTCAGCACGTGAATTAACTGTGACTTTTAAGCTGAATAAACTGAGCGGTGCCGGATGGACAGACAGACAGATAGACAGATGCTTATCAAATAGTAATATGGATTCGGTTGACATAAAATCTACTATGTTGTTGAATTTGAACGTATTTAATTTAGTGGCCGCGTTAGCTGTGATCGTATCGAAAGAACATGATTTACCCATGTTGATGAGCGGTCGGGAAATGGTGCCGAGTGATAAGCGCCTCTAGTGCGTTGGCACCTCTCCCTCACATCTCTGGACACTGCTTGTTTCTTGTTTGTGTTCAATAAACATATCATCATCATCATCATCATCACATGGCATGCATAATAGTATTTTATGTAAGAACGTATAATAAGATGTGTATTGCGCAGTCAAGGCACAACCTCCCGTAGCGACGCTGGCACGATGGCATTCCAGAGAGACGTATCGCGCCCCTCCAGTGACCCCGATACGATAGGCGATGCCGCCACCCCACCCGGGCGGCGGCGCCTTCTCTGTCGTCCTAAGCAAACACCTCAAAAGACACCAACACCTTAGCTGGCATACGGCATACCTACATAATACCTATACACTGCCAGGTGGGGAAGGCGCCAAAATGGGTCGTCGAATATTCCACAGAACGTTTGTTCACCAGTTCTCTACTAAATGCGGTAGTAACTAGTTGCAAAAGGACTTCCGCATAGCAACACGAAACCGATCTGACAGCTCTCCTTTGGTGGTGCTTGTTAGCTGTGTTAACTGGACAGCTGAGCGCGGTCTAACAAGACTGAAACATCCGTCAGCAGTGGCGTCGCCACGGTTTCAAAACTTGTACGGACACACTATGACAGCGAACCTTTCGAGCGGGTAGGGGGGGGGGGGTAGTGGGTAGGGGTAAGACGTGATATTTTACAGGGATGTTAAATACGAATACAGTGCTTAAAGGAAACCAGTCACTTTCATAATCAGATTTTAGCGCTGAGATAGCAGTTTTGAAGGCCATGTCGAATAATCACTTACAGCATATTCTGGTTGTAAGGACTCTCCTGCTGAATATATTAGATGTTTTGTCCTGTCATTCAGCGTTGTATAAAAAAAGAACGTAGCGCTGTGTCGAGAAGCTTCATATTTAAGCATGTGATAAAAGCAGCGTTACTGGACCAGCGAGCGAACCCTTCAGTTAGAAGAAAGACTTGCAGCGTGACCTCACGGAAATGCCGGCGGCGATAATTCGGTAATTGTTCCATCAAAGGAGCTAAAACTTGCCATAACGTGATTCAGCGCCTCATATACCCCCCCCCCGTATGAACAGGGGAGGGGGGGCAGGCCCCCTCACTTTCCGGCCATTTTTTTGCTAAAATATTGTATTTTGGTCGTTGATTTTTGTATGCCAAAAGTTTCGTCAAGACTAGAAGAGCCCGAATCTGCCAATAAATCTTGCATAGGGGAGGGGGGGGGGGGGGTTTCTCTCAATACGAGATCAAAGTTGCACTGCCCTCCCCCCCCCCCCCACACACACACAAACACACTTTTCGTGACGTTCCTACGGTCCCTGTTAATACCCTACCCATGACAACGGATTTTAATCGAAACCCGAAATGCAGTGTGTTTTGGCCCTGCCGATCAGTCTTGGAATACCCAATGTCTGCAAATACCATATAAGACCGTCTGAAGGCCGCTTTCAGACCGGCATAAGCCATAGGGTTTAAAAGCCCTAAAAAGTTTAAAAACCAAGCCTCAGGTGTAAAAATACCATGTAAAATCAGCGTAGAGCCCCTTAGCACCGACCGAGGGCCCTTTCAGACCAACCGCGGGCCCCCTTGCCACGTTGCCCCCCCCCCCCCCAAAGGCCAGGGCTGTGACCGGCCCTGATGACAGCATCTATCCCCAGCCACATCCCGCCGCGGACCAGAGCTCAAGAGGGTGGGTAAGAGGGCAGCGGGCACCCCTGGTAACAAGGAATCTGCGCTGGTCAGGCGCGCACACAAGGGGGGGGGGGGCACACGGGCCCGTGCCCCCCCCCCCCCCCCCCCCCTCCCCCTTACGAAATGCACCCTGCACCCATAGGACCGGCACCCTCTGCGGACGCCCCGTGGGGCCCTTCTGAGGCGGCCCCGTGGGACCTGTTTGTTTGTAATTTTTGTTTGGCGCATTTTGTGGAAATTTTCCGAAACAAATACATTGTTGTAAAATAAAATTGGGTGTCAAAAACTGAAGATTTCGAAAATCCGATATAGCCATTTTGAAGTCCTGTTTGGCACGCGGGCCCGTGCCCCCTTACGAAATGCTATGATGCCACCGACCCACCCTATGAGGGTGGGGCCCCTGTCCGGTTGTATTTTTTACAAATCAAAAGTGATTTTTTTCTTCATCCGAAGGGGCCCACCGCGAAAATATAGAAAGCGAAGTTATCGCGAAAATGTGTAACGGGTCGAAGCTCTAAGGATACAAAATATCAATATATAAAATATGACACGAAGTGTGCCTCATACCAGAGGCGCACACAAGGGAGACACACTGGCCCACGTGCCCCTCCCCCTTACGAAATGCGGGCCCCCTCTGAGGCGGCCCCGCGGGGGCTTGGGCCCCTGTTTGGTTGCATTAAAAAAATACAAATCCGGATTTATTTTTTACAAATGAAAGTCAACATTTTACATTTTATATTTTCATCCGAAGGACCCAGAGGCGTACGCAAGGAGGACGCGGGTCTGTGCCCCCTTTCAAAATTCGGGACCCCTATGAGGCATCTGTCCGGTTGTATATATGTCTGGTGGGGCCCTGTACGGTTGTATTTTTTGTTGTAAAAATAATATCAAAATTCCGGATGTATTTTTTACAAATGAAAAGCGAAAATTTGCATTTGTTATTTTCATCCGAAGGGGCCCACCGCGCAAATATAGAAAGCAAAAGTTATCGCGAAAATGTGTAACGAAAGTGTTCCTCATACCAGAGGCGCACACAAGGGGGACACACTGGCCCACGTGCCCCTCCCCCTTATGAATTGCGGGGCCCCTCTAAGGCGGCTCGGTGGGCCCCTGTCCGGTTGTATTTTTTCTAAGAAGAAAATTCGGATGTATTTTTCACAAATGAAAAGTGAGTTTGTATTTTCTATTGCCATCTTGCACACCACGACTGTCCGCGGCCCGTGACGTAATGCGCCAATGTGCATCCGTGCATCCATTCAAGCGTGCGTTCGGTATCTGGAAAATGCTTTAATTTGGATATCTTCCGCTGGAAAATTATCGACGATAATTTTCCCTTCGCGCGTTCGGCATCTACTCTGTCGGGGATAATGTTCCATTATCGCTCTGCAGAGCGTTCGGTATATGCAAGGATATCGGCTTTCGGCTTTCCATCGGCTTTTTGCATGCGCTGTAAAACACGTATTTAACTCAACTCAGACGTGAAATTGATATTAGCCGACCTTAAAATCTTTGAGAACACAACATGCGCAAAAACTCAAGTCAAAAGAAAGCAAATGGCCCCGGTGAACGCAGCGGCAGTCGTCAGCTGGCTACGACGAAGGGATAATATCAAAGCGACCCTGCTCCGGACATTTTCCACGATTCTCGCCCTCGACGGAAAATTATCGGGGATGATTTTCCATTTTCCAAATACCGAACGTGATCCTTGTCAGGTCAATATTGATGTCACCAATGTCACCAAATGTCAGTTGGTCATATACGTCTACTCGCGTCAACCTGCGGCGAGACTTGTCTCTGGGGTGCGGCGCAGTGAGCACATCTCACCTGTCCTCATCTCGTTAGGGTGGCTGAGTGCGAGGGAGATGGTGCATCAGCGAGACTGCCTCAAAGTGTTTAGTGCGCTTCATGACCACAACTGCCCGCCAGCCCTGAGAGCTCTTTTTGTCAAACGATCCCAGGTATCCCAGAGGGAAACGAGAGCTGTAGCCGCGGGAGAGCTGCAGCTGGAAAGATGTCGCCTGTCAGCCACGCAGAGAAGCTTCGCATATAGGGCCGCGCGTGCGTGGAATTCTCTCCCAGCTAACATTACCGAGGTGCGGAGTCGCGGGGCGTTCCTGCGTGCCATTTGTCAGCCAACATGAATTACAATCGGATGTCGGTGTTGTTTTTCACATGCATCGTGACCGTGACCGTTCCCATAGTGTATGAGTAAATGTCCGTCACCCTTACCTACAATGTACAGGGTTCATAATACCCACTACGTGGACGAATCCTTAATAAACGAAACGAAACGAAACGAACCTGCTCGACCCAGGCCCGGCGGCCCGGTGTCTCCGGCTACCCTCTACCGGGTAAACAACCTCGCCACAGATGCCGCGGGGCATGCCCGAGCCTTGCCGGACTTGCCGGCCGACCTACGTCCCGCGGCGCCGCCCGGTGTGCTGGTCACCGCCACGGGAGCCCCGCTGTCGGTGCCGGGCGCGCCGGCCGCGGTGTGTCACCCGCGCGCGGGTCGGACGGGAGCCGCCCGCTCCGGTGGGGGCCACCGGAGCGGGCGGCTCCCGTCCGACCCGCGCGCGGGTGACACACCGCGGCCGGCGCGCCCGGCACCGACAGCGGGGCTCCCGTGGCGGTAACATCTGGCGCCGGGACTCCAGCGGTGGTTTATTTAAGATCTGTGCCCTCAACACCCAGTCACTCAAGCCCAAGACAGTAGAACTGTCTCACGAACTTGTCCTCTTTAAATATGACATTATGCTTATTAGTGAAACGTGGCTAAAACCCAGTGTTCCAAACCGTCTCCTCGTCTTCCCTGGCTACGAACTCAAGCGCAGTGACCGCAAGTTTTCTCCCAGATGACACGGAGGTGTTGCAGTGCTTAGTCGTGCTGGGATTGAGTCTAAGAAGATTGTTATGCCGGCCCCGACTAACCGCGAGTGTAAGCTGGAGTCACTGTGGCACCTGTACAGGTGGGGTCGGCAGGAGGTCGTAGTTGGCGCCGTTTACCGCGTCCCTCGCAGCACCGCCGCCGCTCTAGATGCCGACTTTACCGAGCTAGACGCCCAGTACCAGCATGTCTTGCTGCACTACCCGGGCCGAGCCGTCATCATCGGCGGCGACCTAAACTGCTGCATGCTCGCGGACCCTGGCTCGCACCCCGGCTGCAGGAGGCTCACTGAGTTCCTCACTAGTCATTCACTGTCGCAGACCATTTCATCACCTACGTACTCCACCGGCTCACTTTTAGATGTTTTTATCGTCAACCGTGACATTGTTAAGCACTCAGGCACTAAGTTATGTCATTTTAGCCCCCATAGATTCATCCGCATGATCTGTGATATCCCTCGACTTCGGCGCAAGCCTATTGTCACCAAGGCTCGGATTTTGAGTAAAATCGACCTCGCTGCATATCATCGTGATCTGTTGTGGTGTGACTGGAGTGACGTGTTTTCATCCGTCGCCGTGTCTGACATGTGGAGCCGATTTGTCTGCATCGTGCGCGGTGTCCTTGACCACCACGCCCCCTACCGGTCCATTAAGATCCGTAACCCCTCGGCACCTCCCATATCCGCCCCTACCCGCGGACTGATGGCCCAGCGAGCCGCCGCGCTTGATGCCCACGGGCACGGCTTTGACGTGTACCGGGCCGCAAACCGAGCGGTGCGCGCCGCTGTCCGCGCGGATGCGAGGCGCGATATCGAGGAGAGAATCGCGGCGGATGGTCCGGCGTCAGTGTGGCGGAACATACGGCATGTTGTGAGCGGCAAGCAGCAGAGGTCTAGCGTGTGTCCCCCCGTCAGCCCCGATACCCTGAACGAGTTCTTCGTCAGTGTCGGCCCTAGGGTGGCCGCCGAAGTGACCGCGGCCGGGGATGCCCCTCATGCTCCTGTCCGCCTGCCCCATGTCGGCGCGTGCGCCTTTGCTATTCAACCCATCACCCTCGGATTTTTAGGCCACACTATTTTTAACATGTGTAACTCCTCTGCGAGTGGTACAGACGGGCTGTGTATTCGTGTTTTTAAGATGTCTTTTAGCGCCATAGGACCGGCACTGTTACATATTGTAAACACCTGTCTCGTCATGAACGACATACCGGCTTCATGGAAGCATGCTATTGTCCATCCCATCTTCAAGTCCGGCGATCCAGACAGTCCTTCCAACTACCGTCCGATCTCTATCCTTCCCGTCATTACCAAGGTAGTGGAAAAGGTGGTCCAGTGCCAACTCCAACACTACCTCACCCACAACCGTCTGCTGTCCCCCACCCAACACGGCTTCCGTCCTGAGCATTCCACCGAGTCCGCCCTCATCCAGATCTCCGACCGCGCACTTTCCGGCATGGATCAAGGTCATATCTCGCGCCTTTGCTTGATTGATTTAAGTAAAGCGTTTGATGTTATCTGTCACTCAAAACTGCTCGAGAAATTGCAGCTTCACTGCGTCGAGACTACCTGGTTCAGAAACTACCTCTCTGGCCATACCCAAAGCGTGTCTATTTATAGCTCGCAGATCTCGGCCCCTCGCACCATCAACCAGGGAGTCTTCCAAGGCTCTTCCCTAGGACCCCTATTGTTCACCATCTTCGTCAACGACCTCAGTCTTCACGCAGCTGAGGCGTACGTTATTCAGTATGCTGACGACACCCAGATCCTGGTCTCTGGTCAAAAATCCAACCTTTCTGATTTAGCCGCCAAATTAGAAACATCGCTTCACTCTCTTGATGACTACTTCCGTTCCAATGGTCTCAAAGTCAATGAAACCAAATTTGAACTACTCCCTCTCGGCTCGCGTCAAAATCTGCGCAACCTTCCCCAGTTCTCAGTGAAATTCCGCCAAACCACATTGTCACCCAGCACAGAAGTCAAAAATCTGGGTATGACATTCGACCGTTTTCTAACGTGGGACTCCCACGTGTCAAAATTATCGCAGAAGTGCTTCGGGATCCTCACCGGTATCTCCCACATTCGTCACTACCTCCCGTCCGGCACACTCCCTATCTTTGTGTCAGCTCTCGTCCTCTCCCATGTCCGCTACTGCCTCTCCGTGTACGGTAACGGGTCTGCCAAGAACCTCGCAATCATCAACAAAATACTGAATTTCGCAGCCCGTGTGGTCTCTGGCAAGAGGAAATTCGACCATATCTCCGCCGTCCGTGCCAGCCTTGGCTGGCTAAATCCCTCCGCTATGGTCCAACACCACACTCTGAGCATGCTCCACAGAGTCCGGCGTACCAGGGAGCCCGAGTCGCTCGCCGCGCAGTTTTGTACCAATGCCGAGCGCGATGACCATAGCGGCAGTACCCGACAGGACCACCTGCTCAGTCTCCCCCGCATACGTGGCTCGGCTGCGGGGAAGAGACAGTTTGTATACCGCGCGGCTGCCGAGTACAACACCCTGCCGCGAGAGTTTGTGACTATGTCCGCCTCCCTCTTCTTGTATAAGCTGCGACAGCGCTTGTCAGAAGTGACGTGATCGGAGTGACGGCCTCAGACTCTGCCTAAGGCATTAGTCTCTTGAATCTTGATTGCCGCTGTTTTATCGTGTGTATGAAGTGTGCCTGTATTTTACCCATCACTGTATGTCTTCGTGCGATCGACTCGGGCTTAAGAATAGCCCTATGACCTCGGTCATGTGTCAGGGATAAGCCCACGAAGTAAATACATACATACATATATGGGTGTCCTTAAAAAAAAAAATTGCCTCGAGAACCAGGAGCGCCGAAAAAGCGCCGAAAAATAAATTCAGAAAAATACATTCGAAATATATTTAACCCGTGCCGAGGGGCGGGCGTTTAGACACCCCCTAAGGTTTTTCGGGGTTAGCAGAAAAACGGCGTTTTTGTACGGCTGTTCGGGAATCAATTACCCACATTATGTGCAATTCTTGACCTCGGGTCACCTCAGGTCAGGTCACCAGGTGTAGGTCACGTGACCCATCTAAAAAAAAGTTTGCGGTCGTACGACAGCCACAGTTATTAGCCGATCGGTTTCAAACTTACAGGATTTTATAAGGTCATAGGTACCTACAATTCGGATATATAATATTTGGTAGGTATATCGGTGACCTAAGGTCGGGTCAATTTCGTGACCTCCCTATTATAAGTCAATGGGGAAAGATTTAAACGCCTCCTATTCCGAAGATGCGCATGATATCAGTCCAATTCCTTCTGGGTCATGTTATCATAGGCCATTCTTAATGATCCAGGTTAATTTTTTGTTCAGTGACCCCTACAGGGTCAGTTGAGGTCATCTAAGGTCACCAAAAAATGTCAATAACTTTCGAAAGAATGAAGATAAATAAGTGCCACCGGCACCAATGTGTTCGTCTCGTCGAGACACGTCTCCCAACAGGGGCCCGGGAACGATTTTAAAGTTGGGGGGGGGGGGGGGGGCGAAACCAAATATTTTGTTTTGGCATCTTCTCACTTCTAATCTTGGTGCACCTTTTCGTTGTCAAATTTTCCTCATTGGAAAACCGGAAAGACGGTTCGAAATCTCATCAAAAATAACTTTGAAATTATTTCTTCATTTTTTGGTTCAGGTCAATATTGAGGTCACCAGAGGTCATCAAAGGTCAGATTTTCCAGTTTTAGGACATCGCTCCAGGAACCCCCAAATATCTCGGGAACTATGATAGCTAGGAACAAACGAAAATAAACAATCGAAAGCTCTTGACATATTCAATCATAACGTGTCATCCAATTTTATCTCAGGTTAATAGTTTGAGCTGCAGAAGTCATCAAATGTCAAAGGGGCTATTTTTTGGCAAAATGTTCAGAAAATAACTGTTTACCTAATCAAGATACGGGCAATGATTTTGATGACATCATGTTCGTCTCGTCAAAGCGCTTCGAATCACATTCATTTGGACCAATTTAGATCAACTTAGAACTTTGACCTCAGGTCAAGGTCAAGTGGCGACCCAAGTAGGTTATGTTGCATATTGGGAGACGTGTCTCGATAAGACGAACATATTTATGCCGATTTCACTTCATTATATTAATTATATCGAGAGTTATTGACACAAAAAGTGTTGGTGACCTCAGATGACCTCGGTACACCCTGTAGGGGTCACTGAACAAAAATTTAACCTGGATCATCAATAATAGCATATGATAACATGATGCTGAAGGAATTGGACTGATATGCGTATCCTCGGAATAGGAAACATTTTAATATTTCCCCATTGACTTATAATGGGAGGTCACGAAATTGACCCGACCGGCGACCTTAGGTCACCGATATTCAAAATCGTAGATACTCGAATTGTATGTACCTATGACCTTATGAAATCCTGTAAGTTTGAAACCGATCGGCAAAAAAATTGTGGCTGTGGTACGACCGCAAAAGTATTTGGAGGTGTGGTCACGTGACCTGACCTGAGATGACCCGTGGTCAAGAATTGCACACAATGTGGATAATTGATGCCCGAACAGGTGTGCCAAAAACAGCGGCTGAAACGGCGGCGCTGTGCACCGTGTGCCGTTTTTTAAACGGCGGCGCTGTGCGCCGTGTGCCGTTTTTTTAACGGCAAAAACGGCGCGCTGCCGTTTTTTCGCTATACTCGAAAAACCTTGGGGGGGGGGGGGGGGGGGGGTTAGACGCCCTTAGGGGGGTCTAAATTCCCCGCCCCCGGCACGACGCAGGTTAACATACAAATACAAAAAAATATGAAAAGTGGTGGTCATGCCACCCCCCGTTTCCTTTGTAAACCCGCCTGTCGTCTGATAAAATACTCGTACCTGACGCCTGACTTTTTTTCTCTTGAAGAAGTCCACCAGTGTGGACTGCACTGTACCTCTTCATCACCGTATCACGGTAGCCTACGACATATACGTAACTCTTGCTTGTAATTGCCGCCCCGTCGGCATAGACAGCGAGGACAGCTAGATGGCGAGCTCGCCAGTTTGACCACATCCGTAACGTTGACGTGGGATAAACTTATAAACAAAATGCAGCAGATGTTTATCGCCGTCAGTGCAGCAGCGGATCCAGGACGGGAGTTTGGGGGGCAGGGGCAAAGTTAAAAAAGTCTAACATAATTCTGAAAACTCATCGGATTTAGCTTGCTTATGCATTGATAGCTGATTTAACCCTCGCCCTACGAAACTTTTTCACCTTCGCTCTACGGGGGGGTCCTAAAAAGACCCCCTGTTAACTTCCAAACCAAGCAAGATAGAGCAACGCGGTAATAACCAACATGTTGCCCGTCATCTTTGGAATCTAACGGTATGCAATTTTAGGTTTCAGGTCAACGAGTGACCTTCCAGGTCCAGTGAATGACCTCGATCGACCACGTCCAGAATAGCGATTTTGCTCTGTCAGAAAACCTCAAAATGAGAAATTGATAAACGTAAATAAAAAGGCATATTCCTAGACCAGTTTTGTTTCAAAAATACAGAAAAGGTAATTATTTATTCGTATCTGGTAAAAAAAAGTCAAAAAAAGTTATTAAAAAAATGACGTCATGAATTTCTTACACTTAGGGAGCCATCACTCGGTCAACAATAGAGATATTTCTTTGAAGTTTGGATTTAGTATTTTCCATACTCAGTTCTCTCACATATATTCCGTTTTTTTAACATTTTTGAAAATTTTGATTTTGTGGTAATTTTCCCCAAAAAAAATCATTTTTTGTTCATTTTGGGGAACAAAAACCCAAAACTTCAAAAATCCAAGATTGCCATTTTAAAGAAAATGAAATTTTGTATCTTTGCTTAATTGAGTTTGCAATTTGCTTTAAAACTCTGTTTTCTACGATTGTTCAAACATTTATCGTTTTTCCACCAACATGACGTCATCAAAACATCATTATTTCCCAAATTTCTCAATTAATTGCAATTAAACTTTTACAGCATACGTATAATTGTTGTATACTTACCTACTGAAAATTTCAGCAAGATGCGCCGTATCTCTAAAAAAGTCATGCAAGAAAAACATCAGGGGGGTCGTTTTAGGGGCGAGGGTTAAAGGGACATTGTTACCTTTCTGAAAGTTGTCAAATATACGCCGGTTGTACCCGAAAATATGAAGTAAGTGCTGCTGAAAACGATGGTGATATTTTTTCTCTCTCGAAAACTTCACTCAATTTATAATAAAGTTTAAAAAAAAATGGGTTGATGACGTCATTATTGAGCTAAATAGAGCTATAGATAAATCCTTTACGCTGCCAAAGTTTGGCACAATTTTTGTCAGACAATTCTGGCGATTCAAATACAAGCAGGTACCAGGTAAACTGTGTCGCACTCACTTGAACACCGAAGTCTTGTCACTGAAAGCTCCACATACCACACATCGAATTCTTGGCATCGTTTGAAAATTGCATTAGAGTTTCACTTTATAGAAGTCTAGTTATCCTGATATAACCCACGGTAAATATAATACACCCAGCGATCGAGAAACGAAACGCGTAAATATCTCCAAGGTTTACCTTAAAACAAGTCGACTATCATCACCATTGGGTAAAGAGAGACGACGTCATCGGCTTTAAACCCCTATTCAAATACACGTGGGGTTTATTTGTTACAATTGTCAAGACCAAGCTCGAATTTATTTTCGAATAGACCTATGTGGTTGTTTTAACTGCTACCCTACTTAATTTCAAAGCAAATCCAACAACATGGCTATCTCAACTCAACATTCCCACCTTAACTAATGTTAAGGTGGGAATGTCCCTTTAAAGCACACCTTCCATGGTAAAAGTTGCTTAGATTTTCTTCTATAGCAGGAAATGTGTCAATTTTGCGCCGATTTCAGGCGGTTGGGGGGGGGGGGCAATTGCCTATTTTGCCCAACCGTAGATCCGCCACTGCATCAGTGCGTCATTTTAACGACGACGCGCCAAGCAGACAACTGCCCCCAAATGTACTGCTACCAAAGTTTTCCATTATATCTCATAGAACATTTAATGGAAAAAGGAAACTGAATGAAAAGAAAGGTATACGATGCTGCTATAAAGGCAAAGCCATATCATAATAATACTTATGACATGCTATAAAATACAAATAAAAATGAAAGTGACATAAGGAGGCTTTCATATTTTATATAACTTTTTGTGAAGAAAATTGAAAGAGCTCATTTTTAGGCAAAATTCTGCTCGCCAAAGTTGGGGGGCGCCGCCCCCCCCCCCCCCCCGGTCCAGATGTTGGGGGGGGGGGCAAGCACCCCGCTGCCCCCTCCCCTGTTCCCGGGCCCCTGTCTCCCAATATGCAACATGATCTACTTGGGTCACCACTTGACTTTGACCTGAGGTCAAATTTCTAAGTAGGTCTAGACTGGTCAAAATGAATATGATTTGAAGCGCATTGAAGAGACGAACACGGTGGTGTCAAAATTATTGCCTTATCCTTATTAGGTCAAAAGTTAGTTGCGAAAACTGTTTTGCCAAAAAATAACCTTTTTGACCTTTGATGACCTCTGAAGTCTGAAGCCCACACTATTGAAATTAGCTAAAATCTGAGGGAACCAATGGCGATTGCATATTTGAATAGCTTTCGATAGCTTTTTTCGTTTGTTCCTAGCTATTATAGTTCCCGAGATATTTTGGGGTTTTGGAAGCGAAGTCCTAAAACTTCAAAATCTGACCTGTGATGACCTCTGTTGAACTCATTATTGACCTTAGCCAAAAACATGACCGAAGTGGTTTCAAAAATGATTTTTGACGAGATCTGAGGTAAAATCTGACAGCACCTTACATACAGGAAATTAACCCGCGCCGTGCTGGTGCTCGGCGCCACCTTCGTCATGCCGTGGGGGGGTCAGCGCTCCCTCGAACTCGGTTTCTATGGGACGTAGACAAAAACCGAAAACACCTTTCGAAAGCTCATCAAAAATCGTTTTTGAAACCACTTCGGTCATGTTTTTGGCTAAGGTCAATAATGAGTTCACCAGAGGTCATCACAGGTCAGATTTTTTTGTTAGCAGCAATTTATTTGGCTACCGTTATGGTATTAAAATAATGTGATCTAAATTTAAGAATTAAATTAAATGATTCCCTAATTCAAAGTTGGAAGTTTGGGAAAATTAATGATCGGTATTTTCTCTTCACTATTGGAAAGCGCAACATCTGGCGCTTTTGGATCAATCTGTTCAACGTTGTTGAATGGGGACCTATGAACAAATCGCAGACACTAAATAGGTCGCCGTCCGGGGCCAAGCTAAACTGCCGATTTCAATGCACTTTTTCAAATGATTGTTGATTCTTCATGAACAAAGTTTGGGCACATATTCGCAAAAGATAGAGTGCAGGAAACATATTGCAGACCTTCATGATAAATAGCAATGCGTATCGCGTAGGGAGGCTAATTTACTGAATTCGTTACCGAGTACTTGCTGAGTACCGACCGATATAAGCGTGGATCGCTTATCGGTAGGAAACTGCCAATATCTTTCGGTAGGAATGTTTATATGCAAAATGTGATGAATTTATAGCATATTTTGGCCTCGTCTATCGATTGCAAGTGCTAACTCCATTTTTGTGGAAAAATGTGATTATCTCCCTTTAAAGTTTTCCTTGATATTTTTTTTTTACATTTGAAGAAACAACTTTTGTTCTTAGTTTTGTACCCCTGTTGACTTCTCAACACATTTGAAACTAAATAAATGCAAGTTGGAGTCTTCATTTTTTACTGGGTTCAGTGCCCAGTAAAATGTTGAGTTTGAACTTTACTGGCATGTGTACAGTGTACCCAGTGTACCCAGTGGTGGTTACGTTACGTTGTTTGAAGTTTGAACACGCTCAAAGATTCTTTGGGAACATTAAAAAAACGGCCTGGCGGAGCGCCGTCATATTTATGTCTACCGAACATCGTATTATTGATTCTTTGCGCACCTTTTCCGATTTTGTTTTACCCGGGAGCATCACGGTTCTATACCAGAGTTCGCCATGGGCTGGGCTGGCCCTATGGGCCATGGGCTGGGCCTTGGGCTGGGCCTTGGGCTGGGCCTGGGCCAGGGCCTATTTTAACATGTTAACTGGGGGGCAAATGCCCCCCCAGTGAGCCGTTTTGCCCCCCAGTCAAGAAATGTTGCCCACCCTGATTTCAGTATTTCCATGTCATTTTTCGCTTGATAGGTATTCAATTAAAATAAAATATGTTTACCTGGTGATAAATGTATACAAATCCAATGCAAATGTCATGATATTCCTAAGTTTTAGTATTTCCCAGCCAAAATTAGTATCTTTACATTATTTCCGGAATATCTTGAATTGCAATATCCTTTGAACATCACCCATTGGCGGCAGAGTGGGGGAGAGGGGGGTGTTGTTGGATCAGGAACGTCGCCACACAATTTGGAGTGGGTGGGGGCAACTGCTGAGCCGATTGTGTTCAAATTTGGAGTGTGGTTAGGGATCTCTCAGCCGCCACATTCTCACAAGTCAGGGGTGGGGTGCTTCTGCACGTGCGCACGTGTGCACCACGTATTTGTATCTCATAAACTACTTCCCTGATCCAGTTGAAATTCACCATACATTTCCTTTGCGTTCGCTCGTTCATCGCCAACTACGGCGCCTTACTGGTTCGGTAAAAACAGTTATGGAAGAAAAATGACGAATGACCTCAGGGTGAATAGATTTTACATCGTGGAGGTCACAGGATACAAATACCACATGGATCTTTGCATTGGCGGATCCAGAACGGGTGGTTGGGGGGGGGGAATTCCAAAAAGTGTAACACAATTATGAAAACGCATCGGATTTGGCTTGCTTGCTTTTCATTGATAGCTGATTTAACCCGCGCCGTGACGGGGGGGGGGCGTTTAGACGCCCCCCCTCCCACAGGTTTTTCAAGGATAGCGGAAAAACGGCGGCGCGCAGCGCCACCGTTTTTAGCATAGCTGTTCAAACATCAATTGTCCACATTATGTTAAAAAATACCTCGGTTGATCTCAGGTCAGGTCACCAGAAGTCGTTGCGCTAGACTTGTGACAGGTACACTATTCCGAACATCAACTGACGCACTACTTAATGATTTAGGCTGGGAGCGACTAGATGTCAGACGGGTCATCCACAAACTTTTGTTTTCCATCGACTGTATTACAATTACCCTCCTCTTCCCTCATACGTAACGAACCTCTTGACGGGCACGAGACAGGACGCTACTGGACTCAGACTACGCAACGCACAACTTCTTTCAATCCCGCCCATTCGCTTAACATCCTTCCGCAGGTCTTTCATTCCCGCCACTATCCGGCAATGGAATCTTCTTCCTGAACCTCTACGAAATACTCTATCCCGTCTTGCCTTTGCTCGTCAAGTTTGGCAGCGATTTGGGGCACCAGAGCCACCAACACTGAACTCAGTAGGCACAAAAACAGTCAATACACTCCACACTAGATTGCGAGTCGGTCTGTCATCTCTGCATGCACACCTATTTAAAGTTCAACGCACACCTAACCCAACATGCACTTGCGGACACAAACAAGAAGACACTGCTCACTACATACTCTGGTGCCCCCTATACACAAACAACAGGTTACACCTCTTCAACGCAGCGCGAACAATTATTCCAAATTTTGATAACCTTTCTTATAAATGTCAGCTCAAGGCACTTTTATTCGGCCACACCCTCAATGAAAATCAAGGAATACTCATCGCACACCACCTACAAGCATTCATAGCACACACTCAACGATTTATCACCCTACAGTAACACAAACACTTCACAAATGCTAGCCCGACTGTTGCCGCCCGTGGTCTGGCCGCCTGGCACCTGCATGTCCCCTGGCTGCTCGGTGGGCTGTTGGCGGGTCCGGCGTTACCTGTTTCTTGGTTTCGTTTTGTTTTGTTCCATTTCTGTTGGAGAGGCGCTTGAACTTAAGCTTGTGCCTTTGCGCCGATCCGCAATTGTCTGTTAATTTATATATATTTTTGTTAAACAAAATAAACTGAAACTGAAACTGAAACCAGACCAAACAAGCTTGTGGTCACACCATAGCCACAGTTTTTTGGCCGATAGACATCGTACTTACAGGATTTGATAAAGTCCTAGGTACCTACAATTCGTATATCTCGGATGTTTGATATCAGTGACCTAAGGTCGGGTCAATTTCGTGACCTACCCATTATAAGTCAATGGGGAAATATTCAAATGCTTCCTATTCTGAGGATACGCACGATATCAGCCCAATTCCTTCTAGATCATGTTATCATAGGACATTCTTGAAGACCCAGGTGCAATTTTCGTTCAGTGACCCCTACAGGGTCAGCCGAAGTCATCCGAGGTCACCAACACTTTTGTGTCAATAACTCTCGACAAAACAAAGATAGATAAGTGAAACTGCCACCAATGTGTTTGTCTCGTCGAGGCACGTCTCCCAATGTCCAGGATGACCTAATTGGGTCACCACTTGACCTTGACCTGAGGTCAAATATCTAAGTTGACCTTACCTGGTCACCATGAATATGATTCGAAGTGCCTTGACGAGACAAACACGATGACGTCAGAATTATTTCCTTATCATATTCAGGTAAAAAGTAATTTGTGAAAACTCTTTTGCTAAAAAATAGTTTTTTATTACATTTGATGAGCTCTGGAGCCTAAGCTATTGATCTGAGCTGAAATCTGGGGGCACGTGGCGATCCGTGTCGATTGAATGTTTCAAGAGCTTTCCATTGTTTTTTCCCCGTTTGTTCCTAGCTAGCATAGTTCCTGTGATATCTGGAGGTTTCTGGAGTGAAGTCCTAAAAATGGAAAATTTGAACTTCGATGACCTCTGGTGACCTCAATATCGACCTGTTCAGAAAATGCCGAAATAGCTTCAAAATGATTTTGGACAAGCTTTCGAACGATGTTTTCGGGCTTGGTGTACATCCCATAAGAGCCGAGTTCGAGGGGAGGGGCGTCGAAACGCCCCCCCCCTATGATCTCGAAAACCACGCAACGTAACAAGCAAAAAACAGTGTTAGATAGGTCGAGACTAGCTCTATGGAAAGTATATCGGTATTTTTTTTAGGTCAGGTCAATATTGAGGTCACCAGAGGTGATCAAAGGTTAGATTTTACAGTTTTAGGACTTCGCTCCAGAAATCCCCAGATATCACATGAACTATGGTAGCTAGGAACAAACGGAAAAGTAATGGAAAGCTCTTGAAAAATTCAATCGACAGGGTGTCCTCAGATTTTAGCTCAGGTCAATAGTTTAGGCTCCAGAGGTCATCATCAAATGTCAAAAATTTATTTTTTTGGCAAAACTGTTTTTCACAAATAACTTTTTACCTAATACAGATAAAGCATTACGTTTGACGCCATCATGTTTGTCTCGTCAAGGCACTTTGAATCATGTTAATGTTGACTAGGTTAGGTCAACTGATAAATTTGATCACAGGTCAAGGTCAAGTGGTGACCCAATTATATCATGTTGCATATTGGGGGACGTGTCTCGACGAGACAAACACATTGGTACCGTTTTCACTTCTCTATCGTTATTATGTCGATAGTTATTGACAAAACAGTGTTGGCGGTCACGAAATTGACCTGACCTTAGGTCACCGATATAAAAAAAATCCGAGATAAACAAATTGTAGGTATCTATCATCTTATCAAATCCTGCTAGATTGAAACCGATCGGCATGAAACTGTGGCTGCGGTACTACCGCAAACGTTTTGGAGGTGGGGTCATCACCTGACCAGGTCTGGTGACCTGACCTGAGATGATCCGAGATCAAGAATTTGACATAATGCGGGTAGTTCATTTCCGAACAGGTATGAAAAAAACGGCGGCGTGCAGCGCCGCCATTTTTGCGGTATCTGCGAAAAACCGGTTGGGTGGGTGGATTTCGCCCCCCCCCCCTCCCTCCCCGTCCAGGGCGCGTGTTAAAGCTAACTTTCCTTAGTAAAAGTTGCTGAGATTTTCTTCTATATCAGGACATGTGTCAATCTTGCGCCGATTTCAGGTGGTTTGGGGGGGGGGGGGCAATTGCCCATTTTTTCCAACCCTAGATCCGCCACTGGATCTTTGTATTTTGCAAAAGATGCGGGACTCTGGGGGAAATTGGGCAAATTTGGCCATTTCCTGTGGATTTATATGCATTTGCATGTTTCCCCAATAACTTATAATTGGGAAGTCACAAAATAGACTTCACCTTAGGTCACCGATATAAAAATCATCCGAAATAGCAGAATTGTAGGTGTTTGTAACCTGCTTAAATCCTGTGAGTATTCAACTGATCGGTCAAACAATGTGCTACGGCGGCACGACCTCACATTTTTTTGGAGGTGGGATCACTAGACTTGACTTGGTGATGTGACCTGAGGAGACCCGAGGTAAACAAATTAACAGGATTTTGACAATTGATAGGCAAGCAGTTGTATCAAAAATGGCGGCGCGAAATGGCGTCGCTTTCCGCTATTTCCAAAACAAATCTAAGGGGGATGGCATCCGCCCCCACTGGCGGATCCAGGGGCGGACATCAGGGGCAACCCCCCCCCCCCCCCCACACACACACACAAGAATCTGGGGGGGGGGGGCATGCAATACAAGTATTCCCCCCTTCCTGCGCGTTCCCTGCACTGACCGTGAAAAACAATGATCTTAGGAGAAAACTTCATGAAAACGGATTTCTTTTCTTTTTTCAAGTGATTGAATTTGAAGTTTGTAGATATCCCTTGCTTTCAATGATAGACAAAACAGCAGACCTGATGCAATTCATGCAGCCCCGGTGACACGCGCCCCGCTGGGAGGGGGAAGAATTTTCCCCCTCCCGTATTTTCTCAATAACTTTAAAACTGTGATAGATATCAACGTAAAACTTGCAGTACCTTATACTGCCCCAATTATAAGTCTTCTCACTAAATTTCAATGAAATTTATGTAGTATTTTGGGAGATAATAACGTTTTAAGGACGTCATGTCAAGCCATTTTTGGTGGAAAAACAAGAAATGTTTGGGGGAAAAAAATAGAGTTTCAAAGCAAATTGCAAATAAAAAACGTCAAAAGAAAGGAAATCACATTTTCTTCCAAATGGCTGTCTCGGATTTGTGATTTTTGGGGGGTTTTGACCCCCCCCATTTTTTTTTCTCGGAAAAATGTCCACAAAATCAATTTTTGTGAATTCGAAAGTTAATTTCTTAAGCTCGAATACCAAAATCAAGTGACTGGCCCAAATCCGCGGAGGAAAAAAATGGGATACCTTTTGCCACAAAAAGGTGCCCCCAAAAATGGGGATACCTTTTTGCCCCCCCCCCCCCCCCCCAGTGGTCTTCCCTTAAAATAGGCCCTGGCCTGGGCCGGGCCTCAACTTTAAGGAAATCACTGGACTCTGAAGACTATGAAGTAAAGCGCGCGTCGCACAAGCTCAGGTCAGAGCTCACATATATTTTAACCAGCAGTTCACTTGCACAGCAACACACTGTTGCTGTGGCTGTGGATTTTTGTTTTTTTGGTTAGCATAGTTGGTTAATTGTTTCACATCTATAGTATACAAGTAAATATGCTAGGATAATTATTGCAAATTTTGTGAAAATAATGATATGCTTAATCTGAACGGGCCGCACCGGGCCTGGGCCTCAATATTATTAATTTGACCGGGCCTGGTCCGGGCCTGGGCTTGGTGTTCATGGGCCTGGGCCGGGCTGGGGGTTGGTGGGCCCGTGACGAACACTGTTCTATACATGCAGCCGTTACCTGAGGTAGAACTGACCTAGGGTAAGATGGGGCAACACGCCCCACCGGGGTAAAACGTCTCACCAAGATATCTCGGAATTTAAAAGGTCCCGGGTAAAAATATTCTGCTCTACAAAACAAGCAACATATGGTCGGTGAACTCATAGAAGGCGACATAATTTCTGCGGCGCTTTCCAGAGATATAAGTAAAAGTCTGTTTTTGGAGTGTTTTCTGTTATTTCAGTACTGAAATGGACCGGGAGCATCCTTTCTCTCAACACTTTTCTTCCAGATAATTCAAGCCAACTGAAAGGTCAGAATCTGATGTAAGAAAAGGTTTATTGCTCATTTATGGGTTCATGCACGTTTTTGGGCTTGGCTTGCTTTTCATCGAAAGCACGCAATGGGGTAAAACTATCTTGGGGCAAGACGAAATGTTAATCATCAACAGTTATCAACGGTCAACGGTTAAGCACGGAGCGTGCTTAACCGCTGATGACCTATATTGTGCCTAAACTGTTCAACTGATCTAAATAATGGACATAGGCCCAGCGAATGCATATTTAAAGAGCCTTTGATTGTTTTTTTTTCCGTTTGTTCCCAACTATCATAGTTCCCGAGATATTTGGGAAATCTGAGACAGATTCCAGGAGTTACCATGGTGACCTTTGACTACCTCTGTTGACCTAAGTATTGACCTGAGCCAGAACATGACGAAATAGTTTCCACATTAATTCCGACGAGCTATCGAACGGTATTTTTGGTTTTCGCCTACTCTCCATAGGAGCCAAGTTGAAGGGGATGGGGCGTTTTGGCCCATCAACAGGGGGCGTCTTGCAGGGGCGGATCCAGGATTTTCTAAGGCAGGGGGCTTCAGGCCTGAGGGCGGCATAATTCCTCGGTGACGGGGGCGGCATGGTGCCTTCCGAGGGCGGCATTATGCCTTCCGAGGGCGGCGATGTACCTTCCGAGGGCGGCATAATGCGTTGTGAGGGCGGCAAGATGTCTTCTGAGGGTGCCAGGGTGCCTTCCAAGAGTGCTACGATGCTGTTGATAGACGCAAGGGCGCCCTGGCGGCCTCCTGAAAACGCTACGGCGCCTTCGGCGCCGGCAAATCCTATACAAAAATGGCGCCGCGGCGCCCTCGGGCATCCCGGCGCCGGGATGCCCGAGGGCGCCGTTTTCTAAGGCAGGGGGCTTCAGCCCCTACGGCCAGGGGCGCAGCCAGGGGGGCACAGGGGGCACGTGCCCCCCCCCCCATTGGGTCGAGGGGCCCGAAGGGCCCCTCGGCCCAATGGGAGAAGGCCTCGGCCCCTCAGCCCAACTCCTATGATAGGTATCGACGTACAACTTACAGTACCTGTCTTTTTACAAAAGTTCAATGAAATTGATGTAGCACTTTGGGAGATCATGACGTTTTAATGACGTCATGTCACGCCATTTTTGGTCGAAAAACGATAAATGTTTTACAAATCGTAGAAAATCGAGACGATACCCAAACCAAATTTCAAAGCAATATCTTAATTGACTTATGGCTCCGTAAGCATAAGTAACTCATGACGTCATTTTTTTAAGTTAAGTTTTTTTGGGGCTTTTATTGACCAGATACAGACAAATAAATGCCACCACTGTTTTTCTGAGACAAAACTGGTCTAGAGACATGCCTTTTTCATTTAGATGAATCAATTCCAAATTTTGACCTTATGTGACCTGACCTTGACCATATATGGTGTCAGGTTGTGAAAATGGCTGCTACTATCAAATTATACGTGTAAAATAACCTTCGTAGACCTCTTGCCAAAAGTGACCTTTTGTGACCTGATCTTGACCTTAACCTTTGCTTACAATTTCACTTTTTCATAATGCGGGAGATGTATTATAGCTGTGAGAGTACCTTGTGCGATAATAGTCTCAATCTAAGGCTTTGGATGGAAAGTATCGCCCAAAAACCAAAATACCTTAATTTTGACTTTTGGCCTGGCCGTGTCCTGAGATGTGACCTTATTTTGAAAATGTCTCATAAACGTTAGATGCGGCTCATTGAGAGCTTTCAATTACGGCCTTGCGCGTCTCGCTGCGGTTATTGGTTCGGAATATAACGAAGGGGCAGAATCTGCCCCCCCCCCCCAGCGTGTTCGACCGAATACCCCAGGGGGGCGCGGGTTAATTTCTTATTAAATCAGAAAATATGTCAAATTTTGGGCGAATTTGGGCGGTTTGGGGCATGTCAGCTTGCCCCCCCCCCCCCCCCCCCCCCTGCTGGATCTACCAGTGGCCATACACTAAGACAAGCTACTTGAAAATCCCGTGAGCGCTTAACATTTTCAATGGAAGTTTTATACGTTGCTATTTTCTGAAGTTGTCTTTCCAAACTTACGACGGATCGTTTCGCGTAAAGCCCCTCTGCACTCCATAGTCTACACATTAGTGACTGTGAATTACCTCGAATTTATGTGTTTCCAATGTAATATGTCACAAACGTGAGCAATCGGGACAACGTAAAATGTTGAGGGTCAGACGTTCCGCGTTGCCTCTTATTGATTGTGTTGCTGCTGGGACCTTCAAGGTGCCTTGTGCTTGCATCTAAAATGGTTAACCCACGCACAGACTGGGTTCGCACCAAGTTCGAACCGACGGGGGTGGATACCCGCCCCTACAATATTTCAAAAGTCATGCAACGTATAGCGACAAACAGAAACAGGTTAGATAGCTCGAAACAAACAAGGTCCAATGAATGTACTAAGTCATTATTTTAGGTCAGGTCATTTAGGTCATTGAGGTCACCAGAGGTCAACAAAGGTAAAATATAGGCCATAAATGGGTGTCCTTCCCAAAACCCGTCTATATCTCGAGAACAAAAAGAGGTAGCGACGCGCGAGAAAAAAAACGTCCGAAAGATTACTGGCGGATCCAGGGGGGCATCAGGGGCAAATGCCCCCCCCCCCCCCCCACAAGAATCTGGGAGGGGGATTCAATACAAGTATGCCCCCCTCCCCCCGCGCGTTCCCAATTTCTCGTAAAATCGTCTTTCCAGCAGTCAAAATCCAGCTATCCACAGTCAAAAACCGGAAAATTTCGCGCCGCTTCGCGGCATGACACAACTTTCGCAATAGCTTATACAAATTTGGAAAATGGGAAAATGAATTCCATTAGGTAAGTGTCTGGCAGAGGCTCTCCTTGGCGATAATTGCTGGCACTGGCGGGTTCAAGGGGCATCAGCGACAAATTCCCCCCTCCCCCTCCACAGGAATCTGAGAGGGGCATTCAATACAAGTATGCCCCCCCCCCCCCCTCCCTCCCCGCGCGTTCCCTGCACTGAACGTGAAAAACAATGATCCTATGAGAAAACTTCATGAAAACGGAAGTATTTTTATCTCGAGTGATTGAATTTGAAGTTTGTATGTCTCCCTTTTTTAATGATAGAGAAAACAGCGCACCTGATGCCGTTCAAGCAGCCCCAACCGGAAAATTTCGCGCCGCTTCGCGGCATGACAACTTTCGTAAATACTTATACAAATTTGGAAAATGGGAAAATGAATTCCATTAGTTAAGTGTCTGGCAGAGGCTCTTCTTGGTGGTTATTGCTGGCATTGGCGGATCCAGGGGGCATCAGGGATAAATACCCCTCCCCCCTTCCACAGGAATCTTAGAGGGGCATTCAATACAAGTATGTCCCCCCCGCACGTTCCCTGCACTGAACGTGAAAAACAATGATGTTAGGAGAAAACTTCATGAAAACAGAAGTTTTTTCTTCTCTCGAGTGATTGAATTTGAAGTTTGTATGCATCCCTTTCTTTCAATGATAGACAAAACAGCGCACCTGATACAATTCAAGCAGCCCCGGTGACACTTAACCCGCACCCCGCTGGGGGGGGGGGGGGGCAGAATCAGCCCCCTCCCGGATTTTCTCAATAATTTCAAAACTATAATAGATATCAATGTCAAACTTTCAGTACATTTTGCTGCATCAATTCTACGCCTTCTCGCCCAAAGTCCAATTAAATTGATGCAGTATTGTGGGAAATAATGACGTTTTAATGACGCCATGTCATGCCATTTTTGGCGGAAAAACGATAAATGTTTGAACAATCATAGAAAATAGAGTTTTGAAGCAAATTGCAAATAAAAACGTCAAAAGAAAATAAATGACATTTTCTTCAAAATGGCTATCTGGAATATTATAAATTTTGTGTTTTTGACCGTCCAAAATAGGAGAGAAAAAATAGAAGAAAATCAAATAATTTTGTTGTGAATTTGAAAAGTGAATTTCTTAGCTCGAATACCAAAGTAAGGCGACCGGCCCAAATCTGCGGGGAAAAATGGGGGTACCTTTTTGCCACAAAAAGATTCTCCACGGAGAGAGGCTGGATCCGCCAGTGCGAAAGATAATTTAATTTGTTGTCACTCAGGCTTCATCAGATTTGATCTCGGGTCAATAGGGCCATCGAACGTGAAAGGGAAAGCCATCGAACCAGGGAAGGCCATCGAACGTGAAATATTCTCAAAATAGCGGAATTGTTTTTAGATAATAACTTTTGAGATACGCATGCTAGAGTGATACTTACCGTTTTTACCATTGTGTTTCTCTGTCGAGACATCGAATGGTATATCGGATGATCATGACCTAGTTAGGTCATATTCGAAAATTGACATGTCCTGTGCTCAGGTCAAGGCAGATCAAGTTCAAATTTTACACCAATCAACGTGTCTCGACGAGCGAAGCACATTGTTGATAACTCCATTACTCTACCTTCATTTGGCAAAGAGTTATTGAATAAAAACACGTAACCTCTTGGGTCACCTGAGTTGACCTCGTAGAGGTCACATAACAAAAATGTGACTTGGATCTTTGCATTTGGCACAAGAATGGTGTAGGCACCTGGTGAAAACTGGTCAAATTTAAGCGTGTTTTTGTGGATTTATACGTGTTTTTATTTTCTCCATTTACTTATAATGGAAGTTTACCAATCGAATTGACCTTCGGTCACCAATATTACAAATTCGAGATATACGAATTATAGGTACTTATGTTTTTTTCTTCATTTAGGCCATGCCTAAATGAATCCTGTGAGTTTCAAACCGCTCGGTCGATTACTTTGCACGACCACAAACTTTCAAAAACTTGCTTGGAGGTGGGATCACTGAACGTGACTTGTTGACCTGACCTGAGATGACCCGAGATAAAAAATGGCACACAATTTGGGTGATTGTTCCCAAAGAGTTACGCCAAGCTTAGCGGCGCTGCGTGTCGACGTTTTACAATATTTACGAAAACGTGGGGGGCGGATATCAGGGGACGGATATCCGCCCCCCAAGTCGGTGCGCGTGTTAATACTTCACATCATGGTGCCAACAGGGATCAGTTGCCGCATTTTTTTTGGATCAGACTAAGAACTTATCAGTCAATCTATGCATAGGTTCTGTTCGACATGGGCCTGTCTGACGTTTTTTTGTTGCGACTATTTGGGGGGCCCGGCAAAATATAGTGACCCAAATCCGAGGATATATCATTTTACAGCATTTTTTTTTTGGGGGGGGGGGTGGGGGGTGGGTTTTGATCGAAGGGGCCCCTCGGGATGCTGTGCCTCCCCCTCCCTTGGACGAAGGTCTGTCTGTGCCCCTGGATGACCTTAGGTCACCGATATTAGAAATCCAAGATAAACGAATTGTAGGTACTTATGACCTTATTAAGTCATGTGAGTTTGAAACCGCTCGGTCAATCACTGTGGCTTTGGCACGACTTTCAAAAACTTGCTTGGAGGTGGGTTCACTTAACAGGACCTGTTGACCTGACCTGAGATGACTCGAGATACAAAATTACACAAAATGTGGATAATTGATGCCCAAAGAGCTATGCTAAGTTTGGTGGCGCTATCACACCGCCGTTTTCCCAATATTTACGAAAACCTCTGAGGGGCGGATATCTGCACCCACACGTCGGTGCGCGTGTTAATACTTCACATGGTGCCAAACGGAGTCAGTTGCCGCACATTATTTTGTATCAGACTACGGTACTTATCAGTCAATCTACGCATGGGGTCTGTTCAACATGGGTCTGTCCGACGTTTTTTTTGCGATAAATTAGGACCCCTACAAAATATAGAGGCATAAATCCGAGGAGATACCATTTCGCGTTTTTTTTTTTTTGGGGGGGGGGGGGGCCTTTGGCCGAGGGGGCCTCTGGGGATGCTGTGCCCCTCCCTTGCCGAAGGTCTGGCTGCGCCCCTGCCTACGGCCCCCCCTGGATCCGCACTGGCGTCTTGCCCAGGGGGTGGGCAATACGCCCCTTTTGCAGGCTCCTCGAAAATCGTCGCCTACAAATTTGTTAACTGAAGAAGGTATAATTAGGCGATGCAGAATACAAGCCAAATCTCCAAAACTATGTGAAAATGCTATCACTCGCCGCCTCCGTCAAATAGGAAACGAGATTTTCAGAAAATGCATCTAATGTCTTGCCCCATGCTACCCTAATAGGTCAGGTCAAGCGGACCCATCCC
>JAXIVJ010015597.1:0-15000 GCA_036785665.1 Chirona hameri
TTTACAAAATTATGATTTGGGAGATTTCACATTTGTAATGGATCCAGTGGATCGCACAATATGAGGAGAGGATCTATGATCCCTGTGGATCTCAATACAAAGCAGCAGAGGTTAGAATCTTGGATCACACTGAATCCCATTATAATTTTGTAAGGAGGATCCACTTTTTGGTATTCACGCACATGTCTGCATATTAATTATTCCTAAAAGTTTAAAATATGTCAATTATAGAGGATGGTTAGTTGGTTAACCCAGCAGTTACTGGGGTATATTCTGTAACACGACTCACTTGGGGGTAGCCCTCCTGGTATCTTCAGAACTAATGATCGCAGCGGGACGCGCAAGCGGCATTTGAAAACACTCAATGAGATAAGCATAACACAAACTTTAAAAAATCAAATTAAGGTCACATGTCAGGTGACGGTCAAGTCAAACGTCAAAATCGAGGTATTTGAGTTTATCGACAATACTTGCCATCCATGGCCTTCGCTTGCGCCTATAATCACCCAAAGTGCTGTCAAATGTATGCTACATATCCCACATAAGCTAAAGTGAGATTGTTGGAAAAGATCAAGGTCAAGGTCAGGTCACAAAAGGTCACTACACACAAAATATCTACGAAAGTCATGCAGCACATGTTTTATGGATGCTTTTACGCGTAGAATTCGATAGTGGTAGTCATTTTACCACCTGACTTCATTTACGTGAAGTTAGTGTCAAGTTCAGGTCACTGAAGGTCAACATTTGAAATTGATAAATCGCAATGAAAAAAGCATGTTTCTATATCAGTTTTATCTTCTTTTTTTTAAAGTGCTGGCATTTATTTGTCTGTATCCGGTCAATAAAAGCCATTTTTTTTCTCTCTAAATATGACGTCATGATTTACCCATACTTTATATGCCATGAGTCAAAAAGATCATTTTGAAATGTGGTATGGTAGTTGCCCATATGTCGTTATCTGACATATATTCCGTTTTGTTCAATATCTTTGAAAAATTTGATTTTGTGAGCATTTTTTCAAAAACAGTTTTTTTGTGTGAAATTTTTGGGATAAAAACCAAAAAAATGAAATTTCGAGATAGCTGGTTTGTAGCCCTTGCAAATTTCTACCTTTAGCGTTTTTCGATTGCATTTGCTTCAAATGCGGCATTTGTACGGCCTGGCAAAGTTTAGCCGATTTTGGTGTCAAAATCGTGTTTAGTGACGTCACTAAATTCACTATATCTATAAAAAAAAATCTGACGAACTTTTTTAATTTTCATCTCAAAAGGTGTAAACATGATGCCCGGATAGGTACTCAAAGTTTGGCGTCAATATCTGCATTAGTTGTTGATATTTTTTCGTTGTTGATTTTTTACATTTATTGCACAGTAACTTCACAATATCAGCGACAGTACACAGTAGTTACTACACAATTAGTTATTGATCACCTTCAGCGGCAGAGGCAGTTCACAGTTCACCGTAGAGACACTACGGTGAACACGACACAGTAACCCCACGACAGCACACAGGCACCGGCAAGAGGAGCGGCAGCACGCGCCGATCACGGCGAGCGGGGCGGCAGCACGCGCGGACAGCGGCGAGCGAGACGACAGCACGCTACAGCAGCAACGACCACGCTCCAACGCGGCAGCAGACGGATCCCCCTCCGCACCCCGGTCGCAGCTCGCGCCCGGCCGGCGCCGGCCCAGCGCCAACCGACACCCCCGAGAACGGGAATTCGCAGCGGCGCGTCAGGGAAAGGATGTCTTTGAGGATGTTCGAGTATATGGAAAGAATGGGGGGGGGGGGGGGGGGGCAAGAGTGAGCAGATGATTACCACGGTTATGTTTGCGTGTGCAGTTGCACCTATCGAGTGCGAGTGTGTGTGTACATGCGTGTATGTGTGTGTTTGTATGTGCATGAGCGTGTCTTTGTGTGCGCATGATAATTTCAATATTTAGTTCTGGCAGCATTTTCAACTGTTTCCATTTATCGTAGTACTTGTCTATGTTTCTGGATAATCTAGCGGAGTGAAGCTCCTTGTGGGCTTCTAATTGCAGGCTGCTAAAAAATTGTTGTATCGATGGCTTACAATTGTGATGTCGAGCACTATATATAGTTATTTTTGCAATGGAGCATATTATTATGTGCGTTTTTTCACATTCATCAAGGTTTGGAAAAAAACATGTTCTCCTGCTAAAGTTGCATACGAGTCCGAAGTATGATCTCAGTACGTCCGAAATTTTAGAAATGAAAGTCTGAACCACCATGCACTCCCAAAAAAGATGATTTAGTGTTTCCACATTAGAAGAACAAAAGGAGCAGGAGTTGTTTTCAGCTTTGCCGATAATGTGTAAAAATTTGTTGGTGGCTATGATTCTTGATATCAGACGAAAGTGGAATGCTTGAAGATGTGTTCTTAGTAGCAATACTTATATCCAGCATACTCCCAGATTGGAAATGACTCAACATCTCTAATCCATTTATCTTTCAGTGTTTTCTGCGATTTGCCGTATTGTGTCTTTAGACGCGAGATGTATTCTTTATATGCCATCCGTGATATTCTAGCAGTTGTTTGAACTACATTTATTCTATGAGGAATGAGAGGGTAGATAATACGATATTTGTAATTTGACTCCTTGACTATACTTGGAAGACTTCTTATAAGAGAGGCGTAACAAAGAAACGTCATTTGAATCCCATACCTAGTTTCTAAATCATTTTTACTATAAAGTGTTCCTGTTGTATTATTTATAAGATTCGCTATGAATCTATGTCCTGCGCTATCCCATGTTCTTATTATACTGTTCCTATATCTTGAAACGTTGGAAAACCAAAGTTTCTCAGTTATTATTTGGTCACTACTTTGGTTGAATGAGTCCCAGAAATCGCTCCAGGCTGAGATAACCTCTTTCCAGAAAGGATTTTGTAGTTTGAATTTAACTTTCGCAAGGGCTGTCGTTCCATACGTTAATAGTTCTGGAATAGGGGGTAATTCCTTCTGTATCAAAATAGACCAATCGTGCTTGGAACTGTACAGTCTTTTTAACCATGTCACCTTCATACTTTTAACAAAACTGTTAACATCTCTGTGTGCGCATGATAATTTCAATATTTAGTTCTGGCAGCATTTTCAACTGTTTCCATTTATCGTAGTACTTGTCTATGTTTCTGGATAATCTAGCGGAGTGAAGCTCCTTGTGGGCTTCTAATTGCAGGCTGCTAAAAAATTGTTGAATCGATGGCTTACAATTGTGATGTCGAGCACTACATATAGTTATTTTTGCAATGGAGCAAGCAAAGCATTTGTAACCCATCGTCCTCGAGGCCTTGCACAACTTTCGTTCGTTTAACTTTGTCATTCTTATCCCCCCATATAAAACGAAATAGTTTTGTCTCAATCTTCTTGATGTCTTTTTTGCAGGGTGTAGGTAATGACAAAAATAAGTGAACTAATTGAGATATTAGCAAGGATTTAACGACAGCAATCCTACCGATTAAAGTTATATGTCTCCTTTTCCATTGCAATTTTTTTTCTTCTCAACTAGGGGTAACCTGTGCTTTAGGTTTGTTGTAAATATTGATCGTTGTTAGCACTAAACGATAAACCTAAGATTTTTAGTTCCTTAACGCAATGTATCTGAGGTAGATTACTTTGCGAACAATTTAAATGAGTCCCAATAGGAAGACATTTTGTTTTTTGAACATTTAATTTCAACCCGGACGTGGATGAAAACTTTTATATTTCTGATAAGGCACCAATAATCGATTTGGGCTCATCCAGGAATAAAATTAAATCATCAGCGTATTGGGAGAGGCGCACTTACTTCGTTGTACAACGTGATACCACGCATTTCCTTGGATTGTTTTATGAGATTTGCTAGTGGTTCCACCGCGAGATTAAATAGATAACCTGAAACAGGGTCTCCTTGCCTTATTCCGCAATTCATGTGTATGTTTTCTCCTAAAAATCCATCCATAAGTATCCGTGCGAAGTTATTTTTGTTCAAGTAAGCAAGTTGCAGCAAATA
The DNA here is from genome assembly GCA_036785665.1 of Chirona hameri. Lineage (NCBI taxonomy): Eukaryota > Metazoa > Arthropoda > Thecostraca > Balanomorpha > Balanidae > Chirona > Chirona hameri. The sequence goes on from JAXIVJ010015597.1 coordinate 4,014, forward strand.
TTTAAATTTGTGTCCAAAATTACAACAATCTAGCGTTTTTACCAAGAAATTCCACGATATGCTTTCAAATGCCGCTTCAAAATCTGCAGCAACTATGTAGCCACTGCGTTCTTCATCGTTTACTTTTTGTATTAAGTCATACACTAATCTACTGTTTTCTGCGATGCATCGCCCCTTGATATAAGCTGATTGTGACTGTGATATAATGTCATTCATTACATTTTTTTAATCTATTAGTTATGGCTGCAGAAATTATTTTAAAATCTACGTTTAGTAAAGAAATAGGTCGCCATCCTTTAAATGTGTCTAACGGTTTTCCAGCTTTGGGGATCAACGTAACTATGGCTTCCCTGTGTGTTAGCGGAAAAGAGCCATCTGATATACTTTGATTTAGAGTTCGGAACAGAAAAATACCCAAGTGATCCCAAAAGAGTTTGAAAAAGCTTGCTGTGAACCCGTTTGAGCCTGGCGATTTTCCCGTTTTCATTGACATTAGAGTTGTACTTAATTCGCTCATTGAGATAGGCTCTTCTAATTTTTGTTTTTGCTCATAACTAAGTTTCTTTTTAATATTGCGATCAAGAAACTCACTCATACCTGAATTGTTAACGCTAGAATTAGCGGTGTATCGCTCGCTGAGTTGTTTACTAAACATGGATATTATTTTCTTTTTGTGTGTAACTATTTTACCGTTTACTTTCAGCATTTGTATTGATTTACGCTTTCCATTTGCTTTTTCTAGGGATAAGAAATATTTTGAACATTTTTCTCCTTCATCGTGCCAACGTACTCTTGATCTTGTGATGAGTCCTTGAATTTTCGGTTCTCGGATCTTTTCAAGATGTTTTTGAGCGAGTATGAGGCTATCAGCGTCATTTTCTTTCCCGCTTAACCCGCGAGTTACTGGGGTATATTTCATAACGCGACTTACTGGGGGGGGGGGGGGGGGGGCTATTTTTTGCCCCCCCCCCCCCTCGGATCTCCGGAACTACTGGACCGAATGTAAAAATTCAAACGGCATTCGATAGCTCTGGGAAATTTATCGAGGGAAACATAATATTGTTGACCTCGGGGTCACCGATAACGTCACAGGTCAGGCCAAGTACAAAATGTTTGACCGTGTCAAAAGGTCTCAATGGATGGAATTGTCGCGCAAAATTGCGATATTAAACGCATAAGCTGTCGATAAATCGGTATGATTCGTGTGTCTGACACTTCTAAGTACCTTTATAAGCTGTTTATGACCTTGGGTCAGGTCAAGGTCATCCGAGGTCACGAGGTCAAACTGCAGATTACGGTCATTAGGCGTTGTAACACATGTTTATGGGTTTGTTTATCGTCTAGAACGCGTAAAATGACCTTAGAACATTGTTTGCTCCATATAAATAGAAGTTAAAAGCAAAAATGGAAATGCGTTTTGTATGCATAGTAATGCTGTGAGAGGTGGTCGATTTTTGTTATTTAAAGGTGATAACTCAGTCATTTTTAAAGATATAGACTTCCAATTTGGTACACATATTCACCGCACACGTCTCGATCACATATATTCCGGTTTTTTGATAATTTAGATTTTTTCTTGAAAATTTTGTAAAAACAAACAAAAAAATGTATTTAGATTTCTCAAAATTTTGAATTAAAAAACCCTCAAAATTCCGAGATAGCAGTTTGATAGCCCGGTCTATTGCGAGTAATTTGATTTAAACAATTTAGTTTATCGCAAACATCGTACCTTTGACAGCGTTTTCCGCAAACCGTTATTTTGCAACCAAAACCGAAGAACATGACGTCACTCTGACATCATTGCCGGTTGACCTATCATAGCCTCATATTTTTCCTTTTGCCAACATGTGTAGAATTGATGTGAGAGAAGGTACTGCAAGTTTGGTGACGATACCCGTGTTCGTTTAAGAGTTATTGCAAAATAACGGGAGGGGGGGGGGCCAACAAATAGCCCCCCCCCCAGTAACTCGCGGGTTAACCCTATTTGTAACAGGGGGGGGCGGATTCCGCCCCCCCCCCCATGTTTTTCGCAGATATCTCCAGAACGGCTGGGAGCAGGCCCATGCAATTTTGGGACTTTTCATAGAATTGAATACCGCATTTGGAGTCAAAATTTTGAGTTCTTAACCTGAACAGAGGCGGTTCCAGGGTACAGTTTTGGGTGGGTTCGGAGGCGATATTTGGCGATAATACGGAAATGCGATCTTCACGGTTTCTTCGTAACTGCCTCAAGTATGAAGGAGTTACATCGGTTCACGGTGATTGCAACAAGTGCAAATTAGTTGATGTTAATGAAATATCATTAAAATTTCATGGCAGAGGCGGTTTCAGGGGCTTGAAAAGGGGGGTTTCCAGGAAGTATTCAATGCTTGGCGGGAAGCAAATAGAGCATGTAAGGGGCATTTATAGTTATCAAGATGTAAAAGATAGCTTCTGCTTCCATTATTTGCATAATTTATTACATATAGAGTTTCAGGGGCGTGTTCAGGCACATGAAAAGGGGGGTGACTGGCTTGGTGATGACGATATGCCAGCGATAACGGCGCAATAGACGGTTAGCTTATAATTATATATGCACATATGAGGCCAGGAAAGGGAATAAAGTCATTTTTTTGCAGAGGCGCGCTCAGGAATGGAAGAAAGGGGGTCATATTATTGCAAGGAAACTAAGAGGCATGGGCGTACAATGACATAACATACTGTAGTTTTCGGATGAAACACGCACTACGGGCTACTCTACGAACGATTATAAGATAATAGGCGAGTCCAGGTAGGGTAAAAGGGGGTAAGCAATGTTAATTAAAGTTGTAAGTGAAATAGTCACTGTTGACTAGTTAGTATCATAATAGCGGATAATATACTTATCAAAAGGTATTGAGCCGCCCCAGTTTGGATCCTGGATACGCCTATTATGAAGTACAACATGCAAAAGGAACTATCTACGATCAGTAACATATTTATAGTGCTGGGTAGCAACTTGTCTGCGGTTAATATTTTTTCCAATTTTACCCCCCTTCTCCACTGACCTGGTACCGCCTATGGCAAAAAATATGATTTTTAACTGTTTTGCCTAATGTCACAATCACATACCATTTCATTACAACAAAAAAACACATAAAAAATGGTTTTATTACGCATTTACTTCACCCCCATATTGAGTGACCTGCACACGCCTATGATTTTTGAATTTTCAAACGCCAGTGTCATATATCAATTTCCAATTCAATCTCTATCGATTCGTATTAATTGTGTTAAAATCGGTCGATAAACATGAAAGCTATGTTGGATCAAAAATACCACTAAAATTTGTGGGTTTTGCCCCCCTGTTGCCCCCCTATCAAAAATTTGGATTTGTTTTATTATTTAGAAATGTAGATCGTGTTGAGGGGAACCAAACGCCGTTTCATTTTCGAAAATCGGACGGGTAGATCTCGAGATCTCCGGGGGGGGGGGGGGGGGGGCGGAATCCGCCCCCCCCCCCCTGTTACAAATAGGGGTAGCCAGGAGCCTGTTACAAATAGGGTTAAGGCAAACTTTTCTCGCAGTTTATTAATATTTGTTACAGCCTCCTGTTCTATCTTACGAAGTATTCTAGCTTTGCGTTTGGAATAGCTTACAGAGTCTCCTCTGATGAGCATTACAAGCGTTTCATAAAAAGTTTAATAGAAATAGTGAACTGTATTTCCCCAAAGTTCAAATAATTTGATCTAAACGAGTCTGAAATGTTGGATTCGCATATTGCCCAACTGTTTCGATTATAACTGACTTCATTGTAGATACGTACACGTCATCCTGCAGAAGTGAATCATTGCACTTCCATAGGCCTGGTCCGCGTGGTTCGTCTGTCGTTTTTAGAGATAGGGTTACAGCATTGTGGTCTGTCCTGTAGCCCGACCTGATATTGGATTCGCATGCAGCGTTAACTATGTGTTCGCTTATGAACACCATATCGATTCTACCGTATTTTAAGGGGTTGCGCTTCATCCACGTAAATTCTCGGTCGTTCGGATGTTCGTGCCTCCAAATGTCTATCAAACTATGTGTCTCCGTTATTTTCATGAATTCTGCTTTAGCACATACATTGTTATCGTGTATATAGTTTGAGTCATTAAGACGATCGATTACAAAATTAAAGTCACAGGCTATAATTATATTGTCTTGAGGGACCTGTTGCAACAGCTGATCAATATCACTAAAGAACTCAGGACAGTCTTCATTCGGCCCATAAATACTTACAAGTGTGTATATTTGTGAATGTACTTTGCAAATGATGGCTACGTAATTTCCATCGGAGTCATACTGTTCAGATATTATATCATGCTGTAATTTTTTTCTTATCAATATGGAAGTGCCTCTACTGTTCGCAGTTTTACAAGCATGGTAACACTTCCCGGGCCACAGTCTATCAAAGCAGTTCATTGAATTGACGGTCACATGTGTGTCCTGCAAAAATATGACATCAAATTGAGAATTTCTTAAATAGTTCAACACGTCTCTCCTTTTCTGCTGCCCAGAGAGACCTCTGCAATTAATTGACATGATGTTCAGATCAGTGATTGGCATTTAGGTATATGTATATGTAGTACAATGGTTCTTACTTTTTGTGAGATGGATATAAGGGGGGAGAGGGCTGCAAACACTTCCCGAACCCGGTGAGCGCCGGCAGACTCCGGGCCGGAGAGCCGGTCGGTCAGCTGAGCGCAGACTCGCGGTAGTCACCGGCGCCAGCGTGAGCACAGCCGCCGCCGCCGCAGCAGCACCACCAGTCGCCGCCGCCGCCACCAACGCCGCCACCGCCGCCGCCACCGCCACCGCCATCGCCACCGCCACCGCCGCCGCCACCAGCGTCGCCACATATGAAAGAATACGGCAAAACATACAAATGCACAACGAAAACGGATGCAAAAGTGTAAGTTCGTGCAAGCATACAATAACAATACAATGACCCGGTAGGTCGCACCGCTTTTTAGGCAACGTAGCGACCTTATAACTCAAGATCAATGGATCTGTCATTGGAACGAGAAACAAAATTGAAGGAAGCTTCGGTGCCCCACACTAGAAGTACTCTCTGATATCTCTCGAGTCCCCTGCCCTACCCGAGCCTCTTGTACCCGATCAGGGGGCACCCGACGAGCTTCGGATATCAACCGCTCGGGCAGCAGCTCCCCCGGCTGCCCCGAACCCCCGCTCCTCCCCCAAGCCCGCCACAGAAGCACCCTGCGAAAACCCAGGTGGGCCCGACCGGCCGCTAACGCCACCTGTGGCCGACTGCGACCCGGCTAGCCTCCCTGGCCGCCCGACAGATGGCAGAATCGGACTCGTGGCACTCACCGAGTCCTCCCGCTGACCACCCCTCCCTCCAGACGCCGGAGCTATCAGGGATGGAGGGCTGACCTCCGACGTGTCAGGCAGGGGCGGCTCCAGGCCACCAGCGCCGGGAAGCCGAGCCGCGGCGTTCCGGCCGCCGAGGGGCGCCGACGCCGAGTCACGAGCAGCAGCCGCAGCGGCAGCCTCGGCGGACCCGCCGCCGCCGGCCGACCGGCCAGCGGTGACACTCGCAGTCGGCGTTTCCTGCAGAGGCGGCGACAGGTGCACCAGGCGGACTGTCTCTCGGGCGCAGTCTAGGAGCGACGACCCAGGCTGATCACGCCTCGCCGAACTCGCTGGGCTGACGATCTCTGTTCCGTCCGCTGTGCCACCGCGCCGGGGTCCGGAGTATGAGCCCCGATGCGACGGACCAGGAGAAACCACCGGGCTGTGCACGTCCACCTCCATGTCGCCGAAGATGCCGGGCGGCGCGCCCGCGCCCACCTCCCGAATACGCCTCTGCACTCCTCTCTCCAGGGCAGAATCCATCCGTGCACCCCCGTCTCTCGCCTGAGCGCGCCCCTGCACGGGTCGGTACTGCGCGCCGGACTCGGACAGGCGCTGCACCGCCTCGGGGACCGCGATCCGGATCGGCGCCGAGTCACGTGACCGGCACGCGAGGATGTCACCAGACCTGGTGAACACGGAGAAAATGACACCCTCCTTTTTCAGCCGCAAAAGGTCCGAAAACATCGCCTGTCTGCGGGGGTCAGCGACTCGGACACGTACAGGCCAGACCCCCTCAGCTTGGACTTCGACCGGAACAAAATGTCTCTGTCGGAGCCGAGCGCCGCTGAGGTAAACTCTATCAGGACTTTGCCATTCCTCAGCCTAATTTGCGCCTTCACCTGAGTGCTGTCTAGGGAGTGCCTCAGGCACTGTTGCACTATGGACCGGATCAGCTCGGCCGCGTCCTCCCGGCGAGACAGGGCCTGCAGCTCTGGCCCGGAGAAAATTAGGCAGGTCAGCCGTTTCTCCTGCTGCTGGCGGTCCTCGCTGAGCTCAATCTGCTGCAGCCGTCGTCTCAGATCCACCGTCTCCTTCTGAAGCTGCAGGATGTCCAGGTCGGCCGAGTGCTGCCGATCGGATACCGCCGAGAGCGAGTCCATGGCAAACGACAGCGAATCCTCCAGTGCCACCATGCGTCTGTCGTTAGAATCCTTAATCTCCTTCACACACTTTTCATTTTCGCGCACTATAAAGGCCTTCAGTTCAGCACACGAGTTACTTTCCCCCTCTTGTGTCGGGGAACACGCCTTTCGCTTTTTGTTCATAACTGGACCACTCGCTCACAACACTAACCGCTGACCGGGCTCGCTCGCAAAGGGCAGACACACGCGCGGAGCGCCGCCTCACGCGTCCGACCCGGCCAAGGTCAGCCGGTCAACTGTTGAGATATTCCTAATATTCCTAAGAGGGGGGGGGGGGGGGGGCTAAAAAAGCCCCCCCCCCCCAGTGACTCGCGGGTTAACCCGCACACTGCAGGGGGTTTGCGCCGAACACAAACTGCAGAGGGGGGGGGGGGATAATTTCCCCCCCCCCGTGAGATCTCGAAAACTACGCTACGTAGCGACAAGCGGAAAACGGCATTTGATAACTTGATACAAGTACTATCGAAAGTATTTCAGTATTTGTTTAGGTCAGGTCAAATTTGAGGTCACCAGAGGTCATCAAAGGTCAAATTTGCCAGTTTTGTCTCCTGTTTTAGGACTTCGCTCCAGAAATTCCCATATATCTCGGGAACTATGCTAGCTAGAAACAAACGGGACAAAGTAATCGCCAGCCATTGCAATTTTCAATCGACGTGTCCTCAAATTTACCCTGGAGTCAATATTTGAGACTTCAGAGGTCAAAAAAGAAAGAAAATGCTGTTTTGTTTTGCAAAACCGTTTTCGCTAATAACTTTTAACCTAATAAAGCTAACGGAAAACTGTAAACACTATTGTGTTTGTCTCGTCAAGGCACTTCGAATGATATAGATGGTGACCTTGTTAGGTCAACTTAAAAATGTGACCACAGGTCACGTGACCTTGACCTGAGATCAAGACCCAAGTAGGTCATGTTGCATATAGGGAGACGTGTCTTGACGAGACAAACACATTTCTGTCGGTTTTACTTCTCTATCTTCATTATGTCGCGAGCTATTGACAAACAAGTGATGGTGAACTCGGATGACCTCAAATGACCCCATATGGGTCACTGAACACAACTTACACTTGGATCATCAAGAACATCCTACAATAACATGATCCAGAAGTAATTGGATTCATATCATGCATATCCTTGAAATAGGAAGCATTTTAATATTTCCCATTGACTTATTATGGGGAGGTCACGAAATTGACCTGAACTTAGGTCACCGATATACAAATTCCGAGATATACGAATTGTAAGTACTTATGCCCTCATGACACCCTGTAAGTTTCAAAATGATCGGTGGGAAACTCTGGCTTTGGCACAACTGTAAACGTTTTTGGAGGTGGGGTCACTTGACCTGGTCTGGTGACCTGACCTGAGATGACCCGAGGTCATTTTTTTTCTTCAAAGTGTGCGCAATTGATGTCCTAACAGGTGTGCCAAAACCCGGCGGCGCTGCGCCCCGCTATTTGTTCGCTATCTGAGAAAAATCTGAGGGGGAGGCGGAAATCATCCCCCCTGCAGCGCGCGGGTTAAAGGGAAATAATGACCTTTTGATTTTGTTAGCAACAATTTCTTAGGCTACCGTTATGTTTTTAAAATTATTTTATTTAAATTTAAGAATTAAATAAAATTATTCCCAAATTCAAAGTTGTAAGTTTGGAAAAAAATACAAAACAAGTACCTTGTGTACTTCATGAAAGTCATTGACAAATTCGTCCTTCCCTACCATTGTTAACATCGAGTGCGGCATTTGTGGAGGCTCTGTGACATTTCCGATCAAACTGAGCGCTGCTCGGACACCCGCTAGTAGCGCTTTCGTTCTCCATGGCAACCAGGCGTCAGCCAATCAAAAGCCAGAAAGGGAATACGTTCTGGCTTTTCATTGGCTCACGCCTGGTTGCCATGGAGAACGAAAGCGCTACTAGCGTGCGTTCGAGCAGCGCTCTGATCCGTGAAGCAATCCGTGAAGCATCCGTGATGCATGACTGACTATCAGTATAAGTCATGAATAACAACAACATGCAAACTATACCAACTCGAATAAAATAAGAGCGGAATGAATTGAACCCCAGGCAAGCTAGTATTCGCAAAGCACTCGGCACTGCGCCACAATAGCAAAAGGTGAGGGAAATGCATATTGGATACAATATTATTACGTCACAAGTTTCTGAAGTGTCAACTACTATGAAATACAGTGATAAAATACCTTTAATAATGATTAACAAGAAAATTCAAACTTAAAAACAATAATTTGAATAAGTCTTTAATTAGCTTTCAACTCGAAATCAGATATATTTTGCAATGCTACACAAGAATGGCACCAGTGACGTCATTAACAAAGCCTTTTACGGGACTTGGGTATACTAATCAGGAACAACTCGCCAAGTGCGCCGAGATGGTTAAGTGCGCCGAGAAGCATGACAATGACTTTGTAAACAAATCGCCGACGCTAAATAGGTCGCCGTCGATGTGCATCGATGAGCTTCTGATTTAATTGCCAGTTTTGTGTTATTGTTCGTTAGTTTTTTTGGGAAAAATTATTATTTTTCATGATAAAATAAAGCATAGTGTTATATACAGCCACAGACAAACTATACACAACTCCTAATGTTGAAAACAAATGAATCGATTTGCAAAAATTGAGGGTCGCAACCACTAACTATGCCGCGTTGATGTGCATCGATGAGCTTCCGATTTTATTGCCACTTTGTTCAATCGCTGTTAGTTTTAGAAGATCGCCGGGCATATAATCACAACAAGCAGAACGCACAATATATTTTCCACTCCATTGCGTAAAAAAACAATACGGGAAAAGCCCGCAGTTTGATGAGGACCAAAAGTACTTGACAAAAGGTCAGAAATAGTGCAAGTACCGGTCGTTAAAAGTGTGGAACGCTTATCAACTTTAACTTGAAATATCTTTCGGTAGGAAAGTTTTCATGCAAAATGTGATGAATTTACAATATATTTTGATCTCGTCTGGCGATTTCAAGTGCTAACTCCATTTTAGTGGAAAAAGGTCATTATTTCCCTTTAACCCGCTAAGGGTTAACCCGCGCACTGCAGGGGGGTTGATTTCCCCCCCCCCCCCCCCCTCAGGTTTTTCAAAGATAGCGAAAAAACGGCGGCGCGCAGCGCCGCCGGGTTTTGGCACACTTGTTAGGACATCAATTGCGCACACTTTGAAGACAAAAAATATACTCGGGTCATCTCAGGTCAGGTCACCAGACCAGGTCAAGTGACCCCACCTCCAAAAATGTTTGCAGTTGTGCCAAAGCCAGAGTTTTTCACCGATCAGTTTGAAACTTACAGGATGTCATGAGGGCATAAGTAGTTACAATTCGTTTATCTCGGAATTTTGATATCGGTGACTTAAGGTCAGGTCAATTTCGTAACCTCCCCATAATTAGTCAATGGGGAAATATACAAATGCTTCCTATTTCAAGGATATGCATGATATTAGTCCAATTACTTCTGGATCATGTTATTATAGGATATTCTTGATGATTCAAGTGTATTTTTTGTTCAGTGACCCCTATTGGGTCATTTAAGGTCATGCGAGGTCACAATCACTTTTTTGTCAATAACTCCCGACATAATGCAGATAGAGAAGTAAAACAGACATCAATGTGTTTGTCTCGTCGAGATACGTCTTCCCATATGAAACATGCCCTACTTGGGTCACCACTTGATCTTGACCTGAGGTCAAATTGTTAAGTTGACTTAAAATGACCTGAAATTGACCTGACTAAATTTGATTTGATTTTTGAAATTTGAAATTTGATTGAAATTTGATTTGATTAAATTGACCTGACCTAAAAGAACACTGAAATACTTTCGATAGAACATGTATCAAGCTATCAAATGCCTTTTTCCACTTCTCGCTACGTAGCGTAGTTTTCGAGATCTCAGGGGGGGGGGGCGGAAATCAACCCCCTGCAGTTCGTGTTCGGCGCAAAGCCCCCGCAGTGCGCGGGTTAACCTATACTAAATTACATTTTTGGAAGATTACAGGGACAATGTGGGGAACAACCTCAATATCACAATCATTGTTTTTCTTCTTCTCAAATTCGTCGGAGAGTGTGAAGTCCTTAACCCTCGCCAGTGCAGGGGGGCGGGTGGATGCCACCCCCCCCCCCCCTTGGTTTTTCGGGAATAACTCGAAGTTCTCAACCGATTGCAATGAAACTTTCAGCACCCTACTTTTGAACAATGTAACATATACTCGGAAAATGTGAAACTTCTACTCTCCATCCATGACCCGTGACCTATGACCTCGAAGGCGGGGATCCAGGATTTCGGCCAGGGGGGGGGGCGCCACAAACAAAAAGTTGCGCCCCTAGGGCGCGGGGGACGCCCTATAGCACCCCCCCCCCTAGATCCGCGCCTGACCTGTTTCTCAAGGTCATGTCATGCGCAACTGGCGTCCAGTAGTATTGGTGTTTGTAACTTGTGCAGTTTCCGAGTGTTTGTTGCTCAG
>JAXIVJ010015597.1:25000-27500 GCA_036785665.1 Chirona hameri
GTATGTGTATGTGTATGTGTATGTGTATGTGTATGTGTATGTGTATGTGTATGTGTATGTGTATGTGTATGTGTATGTGTATGTGTATGTGTATGTGTATGTGTATGTGTATGTGTATGTGTATGTGTATGTGTATGTGTATGTGTATGTGTATGTGTATGTGTATGTGTATGTGTATGTGTATGTGTATGTGTATGTGTATGTGTATGTGTATGTGTATGTGTATGTGTATGTGTATGTGTATGTGTATGTGTATGTGTATGTGTATGTGTATGTGTATGTGTATGTGTATGTGTATGTGTATGTGTATGTGTATGTGTATGTGTATGTGTATGTGTATGTGTATGTGTATGTGTATGTGTATGTGTATGTGTATGTGTATGTGTATGTGTATGTGTATGTGTATGTGTATGTGTATGTGTATGTGTATGTGTATGTGTATGTGTATGTGTATGTGTATGTGTATGTGTATGTGTATGTGTATGTGTATGTGTATGTGTATGTGTATGTGTATGTGTATGTGTATGTGTATGTGTATGTGTATGTGTATGTGTATGTGTATGTGTATGTGTATGTGTATGTGTATGTGTATGTGTATGTGTATGTGTATGTATGTGTATGTGTATGTGTATGTGTATGTGTATGTGTATGTGTATGTGTATGTGTATGTGTATGTGTATGTGTATGTGTATGTGTATGTGTATGTGTATGTGTATGTGTATGTGTATGTGTATGTGTATGTGTATGTGTATGTGTATGTGTATGTGTATGTGTATGTGTATGTGTATGTGTATGTGTATGTGTATGTGTATGTGTATGTGTATGTGTATGTGTATGTGTATGTGTATGTGTATGTGTATGTGTATGTGTATGTGTATGTGTATGTGTATGTGTATGTGTATGTGTATGTGTATGTGTATGTGTATGTGTATGTGTATGTGTATGTGTATGTGTATGTGTATGTGTATGTGTATGTGTATGTGTATGTGTATGTGTATGTGTATGTGTATGTGTATGTGTATGTGTATGTGTATGTGTATGTGTATGTGTATGTGTATGTGTATGTGTATGTGTATGTGTATGTGTATGTGTATGTGTATGTGTATGTGTATGTGTATGTGTATGTGTATTGTATGTGTATGTGTATGTGTATGTGTATGTGTATGTGTATGTGTATGTGTATGTGTATGTGTATGTGTATGTGTATGTGTATGTGTATGTGTATGTGTATGTGTATGTGTATGTGTATGTGTATGTGTATGTGTATGTGTATGTGTATGTGTATGTGTATGTGTATGTGTATGTGTATGTGTATGTGTATGTGTATGTGTATGTGTATGTGTATGTGTATGTGTATGTGTATGTGTATGTGTATGTGTATGTGTATGTGTATGTGTATGTGTATGTGTATGTGTATGTGTATGTGTATGTGTATGTGTATGTGTATGTGTATGTGTATGTGTATGTGTATGTGTATGTGTATGTGTATGTGTATGTGTATGTGTATGTGTATGTGTATGTGTATGTGTATGTGTATGTGTATGTGTATGTGTATGTGTATGTGTATGTGTATGTGTATGTGTATGTGTATGTGTATGTGTATGTGTATGTGTATGTGTATGTGTATGTGTATGTGTATGTGTATGTGTATGTGTATGTGTATGTGTATGTGTATGTGTATGTGTATGTGTATGTGTATGTGTATGTGTATGTGTATGTGTATGTGTATGTGTATGTGTATGTGTATGTGTATGTGTATGTGTATGTGTATGTGTATGTGTATGTGTATGTGTATGTGTATGTGTATGTGTATGTGTATGTGTATGTGTATGTGTATGTGTATGTGTATGTGTATGTGTATGTGTATGTGTATGTGTATGTGTATGTGTATGTGTATGTGTATGTGTATGTGTATGTGTATGTGTATGTGTATGTGTATGTGTATGTGTATGTGTATGTGTATGTGTATGTGTATGTGTATGTGTATGTGTATGTGTATGTGTATGTGTATGTGTATGTGTATGTGTATGTGTATGTGTATGTGTATGTGTATGTGTATGTGTATGTGTATGTGTATGTGTATGTGTATGTGTATGTGTATGTGTATGTGTATGTGTATGTGTATGTGTATGTGTATGTGTATGTGTATGTGTATGTGTATGTGTATGTGTATGTGTATGTGTATGTGTATGTGTATGTGTATGTGTATGTGTATGTGTATGTGTATGTGTATGTGTATGTGTATGTGTATGTGTATGTGTATGTGTATGTGTATGTGTATGTGTATGTGTATGTGTATGTGTATGTGTATGTGTATGTGTATGTGTATGTGTATGTGTATGTGTATGTGTATGTGTATGTGTATGTGTATGTGTATGTGTATGTGTATGTGTATGTGTATGTGTATGTGTATGTGTATGTGTATGTGTATGTGTATGTGTATGTGTATGTGTATGTATGTGTATGTGTATGTGTATGTGTATGTGTATGTGTGTATGTG
>JAXIVJ010015598.1:0-31151 GCA_036785665.1 Chirona hameri
AAACAGGTATGCTATATTTGGTGCTGAACGGTTCTCGAGCTATCGGGCAGGCTTGACGAGAACTGAGGACTCTGTGTTTTGCTTAGCGATGAATTTGGTGTGTTGTTGAAATTATATCAAAGCCAGCTTTTGGACACTCGTGAGCTGCCATGGACCAACTTCGATAATGGTGAATCAATGACGGCTAACTATGGTGTTGATACAGTTGAACGGCCTGGTGTCATACTCTCTGTTAAACCATCAAGCCCTGGCCCGGCCCTCAGTTAACCCTATTCCCTGGGGGCGGCCAGAACTACGCTAACCTGCGGGGGGCATATTCTGCCCCCCGCCCCAGAGATCTTAAGAACCACTCTGTCGATTTCGATGGAGAGAACGCCATTCGATTCGTCATGACAAGATCTATCTTTTTGGACACCAACATTTTTGTTTTATTTAAAAATGGGGGCCAGGGGGAAAAATCCCGAAAATTTTGGGTGTTTTTTGAAAGGTCATTGCGGCCATGTGGCTCGACCGATTTTCATGCTCCAAACGTTTTTGAGATTCAAATGTACTGGTATTTTTAATATATCAAAATACAAAAAATAAACAGAATACAAAATCATAGGCGTATTCAGGGAATGTAAAATGGGGGGATTTTCTGGGGAAAAAATATGTGTTGTTCGTGATTGTTTGGGACGACATGAATGTCACATGTGGGTATTAAATGTTGTAATTTGTTAAATTTGATATATTGCGACGGATCCAGGAAAAAAAACATGGGGGCACAATGCGCGTAACGCTTTTATCATCTTACTAATTTAAAGTTTGACCTAATTTGAGGGTGGGTATCGCCTCCCATTTTTTTATCCTGAGTGCACATCTGCCCCAAAAATATGTACAATCCCAGTATCTATGATGCATATTGCATTGCAATTGTTTCTGACGCATTTATTGCACTGCAAACCACGAAGGAAGTATGCGACGCAAAACCGCATTCGTAACACCCTCCCCAAAACAGGAGCCTGGAACCGCCTCTGCTGGACCGATTTTTGAAATTTTTTGTCACAACACGCGCCATTCAATTTTGGGAAAAGTCACAAAGTTTCAGGACCTAACGGTTTAGAAGCGGCAAGTGAAAACCCACCGGGAGGGGCAGAATCTGCCCCCCGCAGGGAATAGGGTTAAGTTGGTGTCACTCCACCCGAGTCTTCGCTCTGTGGTCTGTGATGTCTGTGGTCGGCGTGATGTGTTCCTCGCCGTGCTGCAGCGGTCGGGCTGGTGTGTTCCTCGCCGTGCCAGTCACCGTGCCAGTCTCTGTGTGCCGTGACCAGCTGCCAGTCGCTCAGCACGCCACACGAACAGCACGGATCGCCGAACGGGGCCAGATTGGAAAACCGAGGATCAGCATTGACAAAACGGGCCCAGATTGGAAAATAGAGGATCAGAGAACGGGCCCAGATTGGAAAATCGAGGATCAGCATTGACAAAACGGGCCCAGATTGGAAAATAGAGTATCAGCATTGACATAACGGGCCCAGATTGGAAGACGGAGAACATTGGCATTGACAAACACAAGACGGCGAGACTACATATTTTAAATCCGAAAGCCAGATACGCTGGGACATATCCTCACAATCTGTCCCTTGTATCGCGTTAGTTCATTCAGAGCTTATTCAGCCTAAAAGGAGCTGGAATCTACTGAAACAGAGCTCCTAGCGAATGCTTCACTTCCGGATGGAAGTGTAGAATTAACACCAGTATTGGGGGACGTGTTTTCCAGTAAACAGATAAATAAATACATCAGTGCAACAAAGAGCCTCTTGGACCCATCTGAGGCTGCACATCCCCCTTTACCAGTCTCACCTTTTTCAAATTATTGTACTTTTTTAACCTGCCTAAAAAAAAACCAATCCCACGAGTATTTATGATAAAATACGCTCAGTAGGTACCTATTTCTGGGTATGTAAACACTTTGCCTGCTAATTGGACACGTTGCGTCTTATCAGCATGCATTTGTTTCAAATTCATAGAAGAAAACATTAACCCGGCAGTTACCCGGCAGTTAACCCGGCAGTTATTTTCCATAACGAAACTTACGGGGGGAGGCGAGGGGCTATCTCCCCCGGATCTCCGGAATTACAGGACTGTTAAAAAAAAAACGACATTCGATAGCCCTGTAAAATTTGTTGAGGGAAACCTAATATTGCTGACCTCAGGGTCACCGATGATATCACAGGTCACGTCAAAGATAAAGTGCTTGACCGTGTCATACAGGTCTCTGTGGATGGAATTGTCGCGCAAAATTGCGATATTTAACGCATAAACAGTCGATAAATCGGTACGATTCGTGTGTCTGACACTTCGAAGTACCATTCTAAGCTGCTGTTGATGACCTTGGGTCAGGTCAAGTTCATCCGAGGTCACAAGTTCAAACTGCTGATTACGGCCTTTAGGCGTTGCAACACATGTTTATGGATTTGTGTTTCGTCTAGAACGCGAAAAATGACCTTGGAACATTGGTTGTTCCATAAAAATAGAAGTAAAAAGCAAAAACGGAAATGATTTGTTTATGCATGGTAATGCTGTATAGACGATCGTCCTGTTACCAAATGTGAAAAGGACGATCTTCTCTATGCCATTGGAAGGCTATTTGGGTGCTCGTACCACGAAATATTATTTTATTGGTGGAAATCAAACATACAAACCTTATTATCTGCGGAATAGAAGTTGGTGAACGGAAATGGCACAAGAGTGAGGTACCTAGGTCACGAGGCCACTTTTTGTACTAGTTGACCTAGGTCAATTTTCTTCTTGTATTTGTGTTGTTCGAATCATCGCGATTGTAAAAATATATAACTTGATAAAGTTGTGTGCATTTTTATTGAAGCTATGCCGCTCAAAAGATACCTTTGTCACGCAAAGTCCTAAAACGTCTCGGGCTATATCTTGTGACCCGTAGGTCACACAGACCTGAAATTGAGCCAGGCGAATTCCACGCACCAGATAACCCTCGGTACTGATTTTCGTCGAAATCAGAATGACAATTAATGCATTAACGTTGTATGGAAGTCGGTACAAAACCGCTTCGGTTCTTTTAGGTATCACGAAGGAAAAATGACGAAAAGGGCGATTGTCTATGCCACTGGAAGGCTATTTGGGTGCTCGTATACCACGAAATATTATTTTCTTGGTGAAAAGAAAACATACCAACCTTATTATCTGCGGAATAAAAGTTGGTGAACGGAAATGGCACAAGAGTGAGACGGTAACCTTTGACGAGGTGACTTTTTTACAAGTTGACCTAGGTCAATTTTGATTTTATATTGGTGTTGTTCGAATCATCGTGATTGTAAAAATATATAATTTGATAAAGTTGTATGCACTTTATTGGAGCTATCGGGCTATAATATTTTGACCTGTTGGTCACGCAGATCTGAAATTGCGGCAGGCGAATTCCACGCACTAGATAACCCCCCGGTACCAATTTTCGTGGAAATCTGAAACATGAGGGTGTTAAACTACCCTGTTGGTGCTGCGCTGGGTGGGAGAACGCACCAGCTCGTCTAAATTGTCTCTTCAAAGTGGTGGTGTGTTGTCTTGCTTAAACCCTGACAAGAAAGGACTGGCAGTAATGAAATCATTTATATAACATAGTCATTTATGCGTTTTGAACAATGTATATACGTCCTGTGTCTCATATACCTCGTATACGTCTCGTATATGCCGAGCAAAACAATAAAACAACCCATTACGTGGCAAACGTGTAGGTCTCCAGGGAGGATAATTAACAGAACTTCTACATAATATCACCGTTACTACAGTTACTATATTGCATCGATAGCTTATCAACATGCCGATAACTTAACGACCATTGCGATAACAAGACGGTCAAAGGCTCCGTGACGAGCGCACCCTGTCTGATCTCGAGTCGGCTCGATCGCAATGAAGATGATGATGATGAAGATGCCACGAGCATTGTGCTGGCGTACACTATACAGTACACACGCATTGCGGGGGGTTCGTCGCGGCATCAAAACGTGTCCGACATTCACATATGGAAACGCTGTGAACGAATCGCTTGGCGTTATTGACACTCACCTCTTATCGTCGTCGTCATCGTCATCATCGTCACCATTATCATCGTCATCGTCGTCGTCATCGTTGTCATCATCATCGTCATCGTCGTCATCGTCATTGTCATCGTCACCGTCATCGTCGTCTGGGCTGGGAGCAGCAGCTCTCCCCTTCCTCGCTTCACGCCGTGACCGAGTCTGCACGGACCCTAAAAGTCGAAGAATGTTCATAATTCCGACCTCGAACTTACGAAGCTCACTGGCGATCTCTTTCTTTCGTTGCACTACCTTAGCAATAACTGCATTCAGTGCGTCTTCTATTCGTCTTGTCAATTTAACCAGATCTGGTCCTGTCACATCGACCTTCTCTACCTGGATTTTCTCGATCGCAGCCGGTCGAGATGGAGCAGGTATACTCTCTACTATGGTTTCTTCCTTTGTTACAACCTCTTCCGAGTCATCACCCCCATCATCCTGGATGGACACATCGAACTCATCTGTAACATAAATTCACATTGTTGCTTGGATCCATCGCAATTTTATCTTTTGAAACAATAGACTAATGCATCAACCCTCGACCGAATAAAGGGGGGGTGGGTGCCACCCCCTCGTTTTTTTCGGGAATAACTCACGTAGTTTTAAACCGATTACAATACAACTTTCAGTACCCTACTTTTGAACCATTGGACACATACTCTAAAAATGTAAAGCTTCTAACCCACATGACCACATGATCTATGACCTGTTTCTCAAGGTCATGTCAGGCGCAACTGGCGTCCACTAGTATCGATGCATGCAACTTGTGCAGTTTCCGAGTGTTTGTTGTTCAGGAACATATGCATTGGTGTTTTCAGGTGACAGTTGTGGTTTCCACTGAGATTGTAACCTCGATTGACCTTTTCAGAGGTCAACCGAGGTCATTGACCTCCTATGACCTCAGATGACTTTTGTTTTGCTTCTGGCGGTTTCTAGGACATTTTGTGACGCTGATTTAAAATGTGGGATCCATTTTACATAATTATATGATCCACTGGGGTCATGCACTTCCACAGGTCAACCAAAGTCACTGACCTCAGATGACCTGACATGAGCTTTTCGGAATTTGGCAGTTTCTAGGACATTTTGTGACGCTGATTTCAAATGTTGCACCCATTTAGCATTATGATATGCTCATTCACGATTCTAGCTCGATTGAATTCAATTTATGCTCATTTACAATTTTGATGACGTTTGGGTCATTGGAATGACGTCAGAGGTGACCTAATGATTCTATACCTTAAAATCGGGTATCAGGGACTTTCTCTCGTCACAAGCAACACGCTCGTTTTTTAATCGAAGCACTAGCTCAATTAGGGACGAAACTCTAGGGAGGAGAGGTCGTACCCCCCCCCCCCCATCCCCTCCTACTCGAACACGTTGTGATTTTGCCCTACCCGGGCGAGGGTTAAAGGGAAATATTGACATTTTCTCACACAAATGGAGTTATTAATTGAAGTCGACAGACAAGACCAAAATATATTGTAAATTGATCACCTTTTGCATATAAACGTTCCTACCGAAAGATATTTCAAATTAAAGTTGATAGCGTTCCACGCTTTTAACGACCGGTAATCTCAAGTAATTAGTAACGAATTTCGGTTCCCACCAAAATCCGGTATTGCTTTTTGACGAAATGGTATGGAAAATATGCGGAACACAGTATCATTGTCGCTCAAAAGCTCAGCAGGTGCCCCCCGGTCATAGAACACCTCCTCAAGCGCCTGAACAACGCCAGCACAGTCCTCGCGGCGCAGTGTCCGCCACCGCTGTCCGCTGTAACGTGACGGTCCGCAGTCCACAATGGTCAGGTAAGACTGACCCTGATAGTGTGTGATGTCAATCGCGAGTCGCTGCCATGGCTCTGGCACATCCGGCGTCCCGTGGCGCCACTTTACGGGTGCCGGGTCGATCGCGCGACATACATCACAGCCAAGCACCGCGGCCCGCGCGTGAGCCCGCGTCACACTCTGCCCGACACTGCGCCGCGCGAAATACAATGTTCGTCGGACGCCGGGGTGACCGGCGCTCACATGCACCTCGGCCACGGCCGCTGCACTCGCGTCTCCCTCGGCCACAGACGCCGCACCCGCACCCCGCTCGGCCACAGACGCCGCACCCGCACCCCGCTCGGCCACAGACGCCGCACCCGCACCCCTCTCGGCCACAGACGCCGCACCCGCACGCCGCTCGGCCACAGACGCTGCACCCGCGACCCGCTCGGTCACAAACGCCGCACCCGCACGCCGCTCGGCCACAGACGCTGCACCCGCGTCTCGCTCGGCGGACGCCGCGCGGACAGCCGGCTGGCCACTCACGGACGAGCCGTCACGCACTCGCACACGCTCAGCCTCTCTGAGCCACTCTCCAGGCACACGCGTCAGAGCGTCTGCACGGTTCTCCGCCGATCGAATCAGCACCACCGACAGGTCAAGTCCGAGCTCGCTTGCCAGCTGGAGGATGATGTCAACACGGCGTCTGATGAGCATCTCACCATGTGCTTTTTGGTGCGGAGGCGAGCACGGCCAGTCAGAACACTGTCCACCCACCGGTGCACTGTCGCCGAGTCCGTCCGTAGCTCGATGTCGCGCATGCCCCAGGCCACAGCCAAGTTCACACCTCGGATGGCCGCGTCTAACTCGGCCATATTGATGTGCGCCGACTCGGCCCTGCGCAGCCAGCACGCATCCTCGATGACGCCGCCATATGGCAGCTCCACGGCGACGCCCGTGGCCAGCGAGCTGGCGTCAGTTCACACCACCGCGCGCTCACCCTCCACACACCACACACCTCGGGCCGGATCATCGGCGGACAGCCGAGCTGCGACAGCGTTCATGTGTTCGATCAGAGACGTATCTTCGGTGACGTCATCCCAGCCACGAGTCACATCATTCACGCGGCGCTTCAACCATGCTGCTGCAGGACGAAGCCACCCGCAGACAGGCAGGTGAGCGACGAGTCGTCCACACCAGGCGAACACGGCACGCCGCGTCACACGGGCCGGCGGCGGGCCGAGCGCGTTGTCGCGCGTCCAGCGGAGCCCACTGTCCCCCACTCGCACTCGCAGGCCCAGCAGACGGGACCCCGCAGCCGCCCGCTCCGGTGGTTTGCACTCGAGGCCATACTTGGCGAAGTGCGCGATGACCTGCTCCGCACTCACGAAGTCCTCATTGACCAGCAAATCATCGCCATAAGGCAGCACCGCCCGCTCGACATAAGGCAGCACCGCCCGCTCGCCATAAGGCAGCACCGCCCGCTCGACATAAGGCAGCACCGCCCGCTCGACATCAGGCAGCACCGCCCGCTCGCCATAGGGCAGCACCGCCCGCTCGCCATAGGGCAGCACCGCCCGCTCGCCATAGGGCAGCACCGCCCGCTCGACATCAGGCAGCACCGCCCGCTCGACATAAGGCAGCACCGCCCGCTCGCCATAAGGCAGCACCGCCCGCTCGACATAAGGCAGCACCGCCCGCTCGACATCAGGCAGCACCGCCCGCTCGACATCAGGCAGCACCGCCCGCTCGACATCAGGCAGCACCGCCCGCTCGACATAAGGCAGCACCGCCCGCTCGACATCAGGCAGCACCGCCCGCTCGCCATAAGGCAGCACCGCCCGCTCGCCATAAGGCAGCACCTCAGGCAGCACCGCCCGCTCGCCATAAGGCAGCACCGCCCGCTCGACATAAGGCAGCACCTCAGGCAGCACCGCCCGCTCGCCATAAGGCAGCACCGCCCGCTCGACATAAGGCAGCACCGCCCGCTCGACATAAGGCAGCACCTCAGGCAGCACCGCCCGCTCGCCATAAGGCAGCACCGCCCGCTCGACATAAGGCAGCACCGCCCGCTCGACATAAGGCAGCACCTCAGGCAGCACCGCCCGCTCGCCATAAGGCAGCACCGCCCGCTCGACATAAGGCAGCACCGCCCGCTCGACATAAGGCAGCACCTCAGGCAGCACCGCCCGCTCGCCATAAGGCAGCACCGCCCGCTCGCCATAAGGCAGCACCGCCCGCTCGCCATAAGGCAGCACCTCAGGCAGCACCGCCCGCTCGCCATAAGGCAGCACCGCCCGCTCGCCATAAGGCAGCACCGCCCGCTCGACATAAGGCAGCACCGCCCGCTCGACATAAGGCAGCACCTCAGGCAGCACCGCCCGCTCGACATCAGGCAGCACCGCCCGCTCGACACTCACGTCCTGCCCCAGGACAGTCCGGACAACGGCCTTCATCACTTGGGGGGCAATACTGAGCCCGAAGCCCAGACGCGTCAGGCAGTACCGCAGCCCACGAAACACCACCGTCTGAAACGGCCACAGCTGCTGGTGCACGTGGAGTTGAAGGTAGGCCTTCCGCAGATCGACGATAGCGACGTTTGCGCCATGGCGGCGCCACCGTCGCAGCATGTCGCCACACACATCACTGTCAGCTGTGTGTGCGGTCACGAATCCGTTGAGCTCTCGAAAGTCCATGACTGGCCGCACCTTGGACCGGTTGATCTGCTGAACGGCTGCAGGAGCGGCACCAGTCCCCGCGGCGGCCCGTGTCGCCGCTCGTCGTGCGGCACTAGCCAGCCCCTGGCGATCCACGCATCAAGCTCCGCGTCGTACTCCCGCCGCGCGGCCCGCGGTACCGCGTACTTAGCGACAGTATTGCCGAGGCAGTCAGGCACTCGTCCTTCAGTCCACTTCCATGCTACTGTCCACGTCCGCACTCCCGGGTCGAACTGCACGCTGAAGTCCGGTGCGTCCACAGTCAGCGCCGTACGCGCCACAGCAGCGCAGAACTGGACTCCAACTGGAGACCGCACAGTCACCCCTCCCAGCGCACTGATGCCGGACATGCCGAGCACCATCTCAGCGCCGAGTGGCCGCTGATCCACCACCAGCGCCTCCAGTGAGGCGCGCCGGCCAGCCGTTGTCTCGACGTCGACGCTGCCGACTCGGCGACAGCGGAGGGAGCCACCACTGATGGTCATAACGTCGATCCGCTGCGGACACCAGCGGGCACAGCACGGCGCGTAGACGATCGTGCCGGTGCTTCCGGTGTCGATCAGCACGCGACACTCTCCACCATCGACCCGCAGCCGCATCACGGGCAGAGTGCCACTCAGAGCTGTGTCGGAGAGGACACTGGCGCTGGCGTGACCTCTCCAGTGCCGTTTCCCAGACGCTGGGGACACGCAGCAGCGATATGTCCTGGCCTCCAACATGTCCAGGAGCGTCGCATCCGCCGCGTCTCTCGATCCCACGGCGCCCGCGGCTGCTGCGACGGCGATGACGCCTGGTCCCGCCGCACCGCCGCAGCCGAAGCGGTGACACGTTCATCACTGAGGAGCGCGCGTTCCCTGGTCAGCACGCTGTCCAAATCCAGCTCCTCGGCTCTGGACCCAGCCCGGAGCGTTTGACGCACGACTTCCAGCAGGCCGGCCACGAACGCACAACGAAGTCCACGCTCCGGCATCCCGCTAAACAGTGTCGCCAGCCGTCTCAGCTCAGCCAAAAACACATCAGCCGACTCTCCTGGTTGCAGCTGACGCGCTGAGAAGGCCTCGTAGACAGCGTGTTCATCCAATGCGAATGCGGCAAACAGCGCGTTGCGCACCGCATCCAGCGAGCCGCGGCTGGCGGCCGGGAGCTGCGACCAGACGGCGAAAGCGCCCCCGGCCAGACGCAACGGGAGGACAGACATGACGGACACGCCGCGCAGCTGGCGCAGCATCTCCGCCCGCTGCAGCCACTCTACCACATCTGCCGTCCCGCCGAACTCCGGGGTAAGGTGCGCGTCGCACGGCGTCGCAGCACCGACCGGTGCCGAGACCGCCGGCGGCACGCCAACCGACATCAGCGGAGCCTGTCTCAACGCTGCGACACACGTCGGTTCGTTTGATGACGAACACGCAGTGGCTCCCTCCAACACCACGGTCGGTTTCGACGCACTGCTGCTCATGATGGCCGAAAGAGCTTGTTGTATTTACAGTCACTAAAGATCTCGCCGCCTCAGCGCCGCACACAGGACTCCCCTCCGCTATTCCAACCTGGAGCCAACTGCCCGGCCGCGGTGCCGGGGGCCACGCCGGGCCGAGCCTCGTCAGCTGACCCGGTCACGGTCACAGGCGCACCCAGGCACGGCCAGTCCGGGGGCGTGGCACACCCACATGACAACTAATAACTGCAGGTCAATATTTTCTTTTAAACTTCATCTATTTAGACATAGCTGGCGCACCTGGCCGGCGGCGTCGGCGGGACGCGTCTCTTAAAGGGAATGTTTCACCTTTGTATTAGTTTTAAACTGAAAAAAATGTATTGGGCCGTTAGTGAAATATCTAAATTACTAAGGTAATTTTTCCCAAAACTTAACCGTTTTTAAGCAATTCAATTTACCATTTGCAAAATGACTCCAGGCTGGTGCAGCCGCTGATTGGCTGACAGACACTTTTTCAGCCAATACCACTTTGTCAGGCAATCAGCGGTGGTCTATAGCTTATTAATGACGTCATTCGCCCAAATCTAAAAACTTAATTTGTATAAAGTTAAGTGACCTTTTGAGTGAAAAAATATCACCATCGTTTTCAGCAGCACTTACTTCATATTTTCCACTACAACCAACGTATAATTTACAACTTTCAGAAAGGTGAAACATTCACTTTAACCCGGCATTGGCTGGGGTCTCAGCCGAACACCGTTGGCTGGGGGGGGGGGGGCGTTTTTCAGCCCCCCCGCCCTGGTTATCTTCCAAACCAATAACCGCAGCGAGACGCGCAAGGCGGCAATATAAAACTCTCAATGAAACGCATCTAAAGCATACACGAGATTTTCAAAATAAGGTCAGATGTCAGGTCACGGTCGGGACAAAGGTAAAAATTGAGATATTTGAGTTTTTGGGCCATACTTTCCCAAAACCTCAACTCGGCATTGGCGAGGACAATTACTTTCATATCATGGCGAGGACATACTTTCCATCCAAAGCCTTAGATTGCGACTATTATCGCAAAGAGTGCTCTCAAATGTATAATACATATCCAGCATAAGCAAAAGTGAAATTGTAAGCAAAGGTCAAGGTCAAGGTCAGGTCACGAAAGGTTACAGGTCTACGAAAGCCATGCGACACATGATGTATGGGTTATTTAAAAGTTTAATTCGATAGTAGCAGTCATTTTCACAACCTGATACCATATAAGGTGAAGGTCAGGTCACATAAGGTCAAAATTGGAAATTTATAAATATAAATAGAAAAGGCATGTGTCTAGACCAGTTTTGTCTCAGAAATACAGTGCTGAGATTTATTTATTTGTATCTGGTCATCAAAAGGAAGAAAACGCAGTTTCAAAATATGATGCCATGAGTTACTTACTCCTTAGGGAGCGACAAGTCAGTCAAAAATGAAGATATTGCTTTTACATTTGGTTTAGGTATTGTCCTCATGTGGTTCTTCGACATATTCTCCGGTTTTTTGAAAATATTTGAAAATATTGATTTTGAGGGCATTTTGTTACACAAATCGTGTTTTTGATTTTGTTTGGGTCAAAAACCAAAAGTTAAAAAATCCGAGATAGCCATTTTGTAGCCCTTGTCATTTTCTATCTTTCGGTGTTTTTTATTGCATTTTTCCTCAAATATGACAGTTATAAGGCTTGCTCAAGTTTAGCTGATTTTTGTGTCGAACTCGTGTATATTGGCATCACTAAATTCGCTATATTTCGAAAAGTTTCGACGAAATTTCTTCGTTTTTGCACAGAAGATGTATAATTGATGTAGAAGAAGGTATCTGAAGTTTCACGTCGATAGCACTATTAATTGTTTAGCTATTGCGAAAGTTCGTCAGAGGGGGGGGGGCGAAAAACGCTCCCCATCCCAGCCAATGGCGGGTTAACCCTCGCCCGGGTAGGGCAAAATACCTACGTGACCGGGTAGGGGCGGGGGAGGTACGACCCCCTGGCGTTTCGCCCTAATTGAGCTAGAGCTTCGATTACAAAACGAGCGTGTTGCTTATGATGAGAGGAAGCTGCTGACACCCGATTTTAAGGTCCTGTGTTATTAGGTGACCTTTGAGGTCATGTCAATGACCCAGATGTCATCCAAATTGTAAATGCATGGAAATTGAATTTCATCTAGCTAGAATCGTGAATGAGCATATCAGTATGCAAAAATGGATGCTGAATTTGAAATCAGCGTCACAAAATGTCCTAGAAACTACCAAAATCCAAAAAGGTGATCTTCAGTCATCCGAGGTCCGTGCCCTCGGTTGACCTGTGAAAGTGTATGGCCCCAGTGGAGCATCTCATAACGCAACATGGATGTCAAATTTGAAATCAGCGTCACACAATGCCCTAGAAACTGCCAGAGGCAAAACAAATGTAATCGGAGGTAATCGGAGGTCACTGACCTCGGTTGACCTTTGAAAAGGTCAACCGAGGTCACGATCTCGGTGGAAATCATAAATGTCACCTGGTAACACCTGTACATATGCTCCTGAACAACAAACTCTCGGAAACTGTACAAGTTACAAGCATCGATACTACGGGTGGTCAGTTGCGCCTGACATGACCTTGATAAACAGGCCATAGGTCACCGGTCGTGTAGGGTAGAAGTTCAAATGTTTAGAGTTTGAGTCAAATTGTTAAAAAGTAGGGTACTGAAAGTTTCATCGTAATCGGTTGATAATTACGTGAGTTAATCCAGAAAAAAACGAGGGGGTGGCGCCCCCCCCCCCCCACACCCTACCCGGGCGAGGGTTAAGGCAAGGCAGCGCAGGCGGGGGGGGGGGGCAGGAAGTATATCCTTACATTTGTTTTACGTATCGGTGCAGAGAAGTGTATCACCTTTCATAATCATTGCATAAGAACAAGATGAAATATTCTCGGATTTTATATTTGTTCTATATATCATAATCACCTCTACTGTCATATATTATACACACCAGGCCCATTATCATTGCCTACTATATGATACCATATATAGCTTGCAACATGATTACACCCACTTTCGTTGGCACCCGGTGTTAAGACGCTGTCTCCTTGAGTTCCGTCCAGCAACAAGCCAGCTTAGCTGGATGAACTCACAGGTAGACGGCAAGTGACCCTGCATGAGACTGATCAGGTAGCCTGCTCGACCCATAGTCCTTGTATGCACTATGCACCCCTTCACTAACATTCATGTATGAGTGTAAACCTCCCTTGGGTAGAGACGGTGTAGTGGACAGTCATATGCTGGCTTTGGCTTTGACTACTTTCAGCCTTCTTGTTGTGATATATGTGTTACAGGCAATATGAAAACTCGGGCAGTTTCGAAACTGCCTGGCTCAATTCAGGCAGTTTCGAAACTGCCTGAGAACCTAGGCAATTTGAAAACTGCCTGAAAATCCTGGCAGTTTCGAAACTGCCTGAGGATGCATGACTCCAGCCTCTGCGCGGTCACGTGACGAGCACGTGACGAGCTTGGTGCTGCCGGTGATCAGGCGGTATCTACTCCAGCCTCTGCGCGGTCACGTGACGAGCACGTGACGAGCTAGGTGCTGCCGGTGATCAGGCGGTATCTACTCCAGCCTCTGCGCGGTCACGTGACGAGCACGTGACGAGCTAGGTGCTGCCGGTGATCAGGCGGTATCTACTCCAGCCTCTGCGCGGTCACGTGACGAGCACGTGACGAGCTTGGTGCTGCCGGTGATCAGGCGGTATCTACTCCAGCCTCTGCGCGGTCACGTGACGAGCACGTGACGAGCTAGGTGCTGCCGGTGATCAGGCGGTATCTACTCCAGCCTCTGCGCGGTCACGTGACGAGCACGTGACGAGCTTGGTGCTGCCGGTGATCAGGCGGTATCTACTCCAGCCTCTGCGCGGTCACGTGACGATCACGTGACGAGCTTGGTGCTGCCGGTGATCAGGCGGTATCTACTCCAGCCTCTGCGCGGTCACGTGACGAGCACGTGACGAGCTTGGTGCTGCCGGTGATCAGGCGGTATCTACTCCCGGCTCTGCGCGGTCACGTGACGATCACGTGACGAGCTTGGTGCTGCCGGTGATCAGGCGGTATCTACTCCCGGCTCTGCGCGGTCACGTGACGAGCACGTGACGAGCTTGGTGCTGCCGGTGATCAGGCGGTATCTACGAATGGTGAGGCATTATTCTTGCAAGCCGCGCTCCTGTAAGTCGAACATAGTCGATCTGAACAATGCACGCATGGCTTAACAGGTGTCTACGCGGATGCCTCAAATAGTAAAAATATCCACTTGTGTTTGTCGATGAGACAGTAGGTAGACGGCAAGTAGATGGATGCAATTTTCACACAAACTAGGTGACATTTCAACGACGTGCAGTGTCAAGAAACGGGGCCGCTAGGGTGTATAATGAACGTGATGGGAACAAGACGGGAACGGAGTGGGACGGGAACGAGTCAAGAACGGGACGGAAATGGGGCGGGAATGTGACATAAACGGGAACGGAACGGGGACGGGGGCGGGGACGGGGACGGGGACGGGGACGGGGGCGGGGACGGGGACGGGGACGGGGACGGGGACGGGGACGGGGACGGGGACGGGGACGGGGACGGGGACGGGGACGGGGACGGAACGGAACGGGAACGGAACGGGAACGGAACGGGAACGGAACGGGAACGGAACGGGAACGGAACGGGAACGGAACGGGAACGGAACGGGAACGGAACGGGAACGGAACGGGAACGGAACGGGAACGGAACGGGAACGGAACGGGAACGGAACGGGAACGGAACGGTGCGCATGCTGTGAGATCCTGATTATTTTGGTTCATTTTCACAGTTTCTACTTTACATCCCAACATTCTAACGGGTAGCACTATTATGCCATATATTCTAGCATCCACAGATTCCGGACTTTGAACATCACCATTCATTCAGCCCATCCGCTTGTCTTCTTGGCGGACTGGGACGGCAAAACTCTCACAGTAATGGATGGTGTTGCTCTTTGCCAACAGATATATTGCATGTGTTTTAATGACCAAGAAATAACATAATATGTGTAATCATCCATAATATGCAAATGTGGACAATATTAAGCGTAACTGACACAGAATCCAACCAAAGATCGAAACACTTCTGGCGGCACCCAGTACGCGAATAATACATTTCAATCGATACCTTTCCGCATTAAAAGGTTAACTTTGCAAGGAATATTTTTTCCCTGCCGGTCACATGAACTTAAAGTATTATACTGTTAACTGCAGCGTCTTACCTTATTTACTATAATGATGTGGGTATCTGACCACGAATGGCCTCTTCCCGCCATGTGCTAAAGCGCCATCCATTTCAGTTGACAGTGATGTTCTCCACATTGCCCGGGCAGGTTCGAAACGGACTAGGCGGTTTTGAAACTGCCTAGACAGATTCAAAACTGCCCGACGCTCTCTAAATGTTATATTGCCTAGGCAGTTTCGATACTGCCTGGAATTTCAGGGATTTTGCAAACTGCCTGGAATTTTAAGGCAGTTTGCATACTGCCTGTTTTTTTAGGTAGTTTTGAAACTGCCTAGCCAGGCAGTTTCGAAACTCCATGAGTTTTCATATTGCCTGTAACATATGCATTATGCACGACTAACATTCACAGTGCTCTTCGTTTTTGTGCTATTTTTTCCACCTCTTAGCAGGGAGTGCCGCGACTTTGTTTTAGTGTTAACGTTAACCCTATTCCCTGCGGGGAAGATTCTACCCCTCCCGGTGGTTTTTCACTTGCCGCTTCTAAACTGTTAGACCTAGCGTCATGAAACTTTGTGACTTTTCCCAAAATTGAATGGCGCGTGTTGTGTCAAAATTTTGAAAACATCGGTCCAGCAGAGGCGGTTCCAAGCTCCTGTTTTGGGGAGGGTGTTACGAATGCGGTTTTGCGGCGCATACTTCCTTCGTGGTTTGCAGTGCAATACATACGTCAGAACAATTTCAATACAATATGCATCATAGATACTGGGATTGTACATATTTTGTGGGCAGAGGCGCACTCAGGAAAAAAAATGGGAGGCGATACCCGCCCTCAAATTAGGTCCAACTTCAAATTAGTAAGATGATAAAAGCGTTACACCCATGGTGCCCCCCCCCCCCCATGTTTTTTCCTGGATCCGTCTATGCGCAATATATTAAATTGAACAAATTACAGCATATATTGCCCACATGTGACGTTCATGTCGTTCCAAACAATCGCGAACAGCACATTTTTTTTATCTCAGAAAATCCCTCCATTTTACATTCCCTGATACGCCTATGATTTCTTATTTTGTTTTTTTGTCTTTTCATATATTATAGACCAGTACATGTCAAGCTCTAAAACGTTTGGGGCATGCAAATCGGTCGAGCCACATGGCTGCAATAACCTTTCAAAAAACACCCAAAAGTTTCGTATTTTTTTTGCCCCTGGCCCCCCATTTTAGAACAAAACAAAAATTTCGGAATCCAAAAAGAGAGATCTTGTCATGACGAATCGAATTGCGTTTTCTCCATCGAAATCGACCGAGTGGTTCTCGAGATCTCTGTGGGGGGGGGGGGGGCAGAATCTGCCCCTCCCCGCAGGTTAACGTAATTCTGGCCGCCCGCAGGGAATAGGGTCAAGCTGCTGAGCGTCGCCGGGATTGTGGGTGGGGGCACTCCTGGTTGCCTGATCATGGGTGAAGACTATTTATAAAAAGCGACACGCGGGAAATGAATGGTAGCTTGATACAGATCGGTAGCATGACTGCTTGTACAGTGATACACGCAACCTGGTAATACAATACATGCGAATTAGAGTCATGTGTTAGAATATGACGAACAAATGCACAGAAGCATATCTCAATTAAATCACAGTGACATAAAAATGGCTTACCTCCTCTGATGACTGTGCAGATGAGGATCAGTACAAGCGACAGCGAACCATATCGGAGGTGTTTCATAGTTATATACGGATCGATCACTAGCAGGATGTTCACATTGCTTCCGTGTGAGTAAATACAGTTTTTTTTTCTGAGTTCGTCACAATAAAGATGTAAAACCTGAACGATATTGATGCTGCCTTCGTTTTGCGTTCCATAAATGCATTACATTTATCGATGCTCTTGTAAAATGAAGCCTGGAATTGAGAGCGTGATGTATTGGAAACGCGTACCTCCATTTCCAGCGAATTTAATTTGGTCATAATTGAGGGATTAGCATGTTCAGGATATAATGCCATCATGCCATTCATGCAAGAAATGCAACGAGCCTCGGCCATGAGTCGTCACCACCACAGTTCATCACCAAGTCACTTAGCCTGACGGTTGCCTGGTTACATTTTTTTTATATCAAATGTAATTTTAATATTGATGATTTTATAAAATGTGAAATATATCCCATCCATTTAAGTTTCGTTTACCGTTTTATCTTGTCAAACTTTAATTCTTAGGTGCTTAATGGACTGGCGATGACCGGTGTCTTGCTTCAAGTCCTTCGTAAGTGTAACCCATGGAATTACAAGGGTATATTAATAGTCATATTTTAATTACCGAGCGGGCGCGAAGCGCCCGTGAGGTTTCTCGTCAACTTACTAGACACATTTACATTTGACCCGGCCCGGTCCGACCCGGCCCGACCCGGCCATACAGACGCTTTTCGGAAGCTAATAACTTTGCAACCACTGCTCCGATTGAGATTGCATTTTCACCATTGGATAGGTCCATCACATCAATTTTGTTTTTGGTATGGTACGTTCTGATAGAGGTGGTACCACATCGCGTGGCAGTTGACACACGCGAACGTCGAAATGAACAAAAAACCTTGCAAAAATTATTCTTGATCAAAAATGGTTGTATTATTTAAGAATTAATTTATACGCTGAAGCATGCAGCGTTCAGGACATACTTACTTCCTTTTGGCGGATTTGAGAAAGGAGATCATGAATAATTTAATACAACTTAATTTTTATGTTGGCATGCATTGAGGCCTGGTAATTTTTCTGGAGGACTAAAATGACTGTGTTACTACCACGTGTGCTCCCTTACCGTTTCATATTTCAAACCTGTTTTAGCTTTACCAGAGCGCACTCGCTCGGTCATCGCCCAAAAAGGTGTTTTACTGGTATAGTTATATACGGATCGATCTATAGGTGCAGGGGCGCAGTCAGGGGGGGACGATGGGGCTAAAGCCCCCCCGTCGCGGCTCAGAGGCCCATTGTGAACTCGGAAAGTGCCCATTTCAGGCCTGATAAAACCCCATTTAGCCTCAGAAAGTGAGCATCTCAGGTCCAGAAAAGGCCCATCTTAGCTCTCAGGCCCGGGAAGGGCCCATTTTAACCCGCGCCGTGCCTGTGCTCGGCGCCACCTTCGCCGTGCCGGGGGGGGGGGGGGGGGTCGACGCCCCCTCTAACTCGTCGGCTGCTATAGAACGTAAGCAAAAACCGAAAACACTGTTCGAAAGCTCGTCAAAATAAATTTTGAAACTATTTCAAGCATTTTTTTTCAGGGCAATATTGAGGTCACCAGAGGTCATCAAGGGTCAAATTTTCCAGTTTTAGGACTTCGCTCCAGAAAATCCCAGATATCACAGGAACGATATCACATCACATATATCACAGGGATGATAGATAGGAACAACCGAAAAAAGCAATGGAAAACTATTGACAAATTGAATCGGTCAAATTTCCTCAGATTTGCGCTAAGGTCAATAGTTTAGGCTCCAGAGCTCATCAAATGTCAAAAAGGCTATTTTTAGCAAAACAGTTTCCTAACAATTTTTACCTAACAAAGATACGGCAATAATTGTGACGCCATCGTGTTTGTATTGGCAAGGCGCTTCGAACCATATTCATGATGACTAGGTTAGGGCAACTTCAAAATTTGACCTCAGATCAAGGTCAAGTGGTGTCCCAATTAGGTCATGTTGCACATTAGAAGACGTGCCTCGACGCGACAAACACATTGATGCCAGTTTCACGTCTCTATCTTGATTTTGACGCTGACGAGATTCGAACTCGTAAACACTGGCTTTAAGAGCAGTCGCTCTAGACCTCGGATGACCTCAGCTGACCTTGTAGGGGTCACTGAACCAAAATTGCATATGGGTCTTCAAGAATGGCCTATGATAGCATGATGCAGAAGTAATTGGGCTGATATCATGCGTATCCTTAGAATAGGAAGCATTTGAATATTTCCCAATTGAATTATAATGGGGAGGTCACGAAATTGACCCAACCTTAGGTCACCGATATCAAAAATCCGAGATAAACGAATTGTATGTACCATTGCCCTTATAAAATCCTGTAAGTACTAAATCGATCGGCCAAAAACTGTGGCTGTGAGACGACCGCACACTTTTTTTGGAGGTGGGGTCACGTGACCTGGTCTGGTGACCTGACCTGAGATGACCCGTGGTCAAAATTTCTGCAATATGTGAGAAACTGATGCCTCAACAATGTGCCAAAAACAGCGGCGCGCAACGCCGCCGTTTTTTTCGCTATCGCTAACCTTAGGGGGGGGGGGCGTTTAAACGCCCCCCCCCCCCCGCCTCGGCACGGCGCGGGTTAAGTCTGGAGAGGGCCCATATTGGGCTCGGAAAGGGCCCATCTCCTATCTGGAAATGGCCCATCTTAGGCTATGAATGGGCCTATCTTAGGCTCAGAATGGGCCCATCTCAGATTTTGAAAGGGCCATCGTGAACTCAGAAAGGGCCCATCTCAGGTTTGGAAAGGGCCCATCTTAGGCTCAGAAAGGACCCATCTCTGGTCTGGAAAGAGCCCATTTTAGGCTCTGAATAGGCTCATCTTAGGCTCAGAATGGGCCCATCTTAGGCTCTGAATTGTCCCATCTCAGGTTTTGAAAGGGCCCATCGTGAACTCAGAAAGGGCCCATCTCAGATCTGGAAAGGGCCCATCTTAGGCTGTGAATGGGCCTGTCTTAAGCTCAGAATGGGCCCATCTCAGGTTTTGAAAGGGCCCATCGTAAACTCAGAAAGGGCCCGTCTCAGGTCTGGAAAGGGTCCATTTTAGGCTTTGAAAGTGAGCATCTCAGTTCCGGAAAAGACCCATGTCTGCTCTTAGGTCAGGTAAGGGCCCATCTCAGATCCAGAGAAAGACCGTATAATTTGTCTCTGAAAGGATTTGTTTAGGTCTGGAGAGGACTGGGTCTTCAAGAATGGCCTATGATAACATGATCCAGAAGAAATTGGGCTCTCTTTGAGCTGGAGCAGGACCGTTTCGGTAAATTCGGCCCAGAAAGGCTCTGACTGGTTAGGGCTCATCTTACCCTTGAACTCAGACATGGCATGATCAGTGATGGCTCACAGGCAGACCAGAAAGGGCCCATCTCAGATATGGAAAGGGCCCATCAAAGTCGTAGAAAGCCCCCCCCCCCCCCCCCTCCTGTCTTCACTGGGGGATCCAGGGGGGAGCATCAGGGGCAAATGCTCCCCCCCCCCCCAACAGGAATCGGGGGGGGGGGGAGAGGGGGTGCATTCAATACAAGTATGCACCCCCTCTATGCACCCGCGTGTTCCCGATTTATCGTAAAATCGTAAACATTGTCTTTGCAGCAGTCAAAATCCAGCTATCCACAGTAAAAAAAAGGGGAAATTTCGCGCCGTTTCGCGGCATGACACAACTTTCGCAATTGTTTATACAAATTTGGAAAATGGGGAAATGGGGAGGCGGGAACCTTCCCCCTCCCGGATTTTCTCAATAACTTGAAA
The DNA here is from genome assembly GCA_036785665.1 of Chirona hameri. NCBI lineage: Eukaryota > Metazoa > Arthropoda > Thecostraca > Balanomorpha > Balanidae > Chirona > Chirona hameri. The sequence continues at coordinate 20,737 of JAXIVJ010015598.1, forward strand.
ACTATATGATAGATCAACGTCAAACTTTCAGTACCTTAATCCTTATGCTGCATCAATTCTACGTCTTCTCGCCAAATTCCAATGAAATTGATGTAGTATTTTGGGAGATAATTACGTCATGTCATGCCATTTTTGGTGGAAAAACAATAAATGTTTGAACAATCGTAGAAAATATAGTATTGAATCAAATTGTACCCAAAAAAACATCAAAAGAAATCAAATGACATTCTCTTCAAAATGGCCTTTCTCGGATTTCCGATTTTGTTTTTGTTTTTGACCCACCAAAAATATATAAAAAAATATTCGGAAAACAAAATCCACAAAATCAATTTCTGTAAATTTGAAAAGTGAATTTCTTAAGCTCGAATAAGGTGTCCGGCCCAAATCCGGGAGAAAAAAAATGGGATACCTTTTTGCCACAAAAAAAAAATGTCCCCCCCCCCCACGGAGAGAGGCTGGATCCGCCAGTGCCTGTCTTGAGTCTGGGAATAGTCCAATTAGGACCGGAAAAGGTCCATCTCAGGTCTAGAAAAGGCCAATCAGAGGTCTTGAAAGGACCCATCTTTTTAGACAGAAAAGGACAATCATCGACTCAGATGCCTGATGCCTCAGAAAGCTGCCCATCTGGATCTAGGGGGGGGGGGACAAAGGCCCATTTGGCTAAAATTGGAGGGAAAATGTCCTCTGCCCCCGGGCCCTGGCGTAGTGGGTTACATTAACCATGCGGCACTAGGCGTCAGCAGTGTACGGGGGACGGGGAATTGACAAAAATATAAATAAATACAATTCAAATTAGCTGGGGGCAGAACAAAAGCCTTGGTTGAATGAATCCTGGATCCGTTTTTGTCATCATGATTCGTGATCGTGATGTTTTAAAGATTTGTGTGAGGGGTTTTGGTAATTGGTGGTATCCAGTGGTGGCGGAGGCGGGGGAGGGGGCAGGAGGGACAAGTTGACCCCCAACTCCAACCGAATTGAACATTAACCCTTTGGCGTTGCATGAAAATAATATACTTCCAACAACCACTCCCCCCCCCCCCCCCCTCCCCTAACTCTATGAAGAGCTTCCGCCGCTCTGATGTTGTCACCCCCTCTGCCCCTTCCCTTGCTAGACCCCACGGCATCACTAGCGGACCCAGTGGGGGGGGGGGCGGCAATGGCGTCGCCACTGCCCAGAAACCAAATAAAATTACTAGATAGACAAATCCAAGTACACATGCACCGCCTCAAGTCGGGGCCTACCCGGTGCACACGGTGGCGGTGGAGCGGGCGGTGAAGATGATGACGGAGACTGCTGCTGCGGTGATTGGAGAGAAAAGCGTCACTGACTTATCTGCAGCCGGCTCAGTCACCGCCAGCAGGTGCGACCAGCAAACAGTCATGATGAAAACAACATTCAAAACAGTGACATGCCCCGCCACGAACGCCGCCGTATAAACGCATGTATGCAATATGTGTCCTAATGTTTGTCTGTTAAATGATACCGTTTTATTTATATATTTAGTTGGTTGGTTGGTAGGTGAGCTGCCTATTTTCCTATCTGGCGTATGTGCTCTGTAATTTTTAGTCGTCACGGCAGCCAGTGTTATGAAGGCGTTCTCCTTAACAGCATTTGGTGATCAGATTCGGGTAATTAATGGATGGGTATCCACCCCCTCGCCCGGGTAGGGGTGGATACCACCCCTCGGTTTTTCTGGAATAACTCACGTATTTTACAACTGATTTCGATGCAACCTTCAGTACCCTACTTTTGACAAATTTCCCACATACTCTGAAAATTTAGAATTTCTAACCCACATGACCCGTGACCTGTGACCTGTTTCTCAAGGTCATGTCAGGTGCAACTGGCGTCTCGGCAGTATCGATGCTTGTAACTTGTACAGTTTTATAGCGTGTGTTGTTCAGGAGGCATATGCACAGGTGTTTCCAAGTGACAGTTGTGGTTTCCACTGATATTGTGACCTCAATTGACCTTTTCAGAGGTCAACTGAGGTCATTGACCTCCGATGACCTCAAATGACTTTGTTGGGCTTCTGGCGGTTTCTAGGCCATTTTGTGACGCTGATTTCAAATTTCGGATCCATTTTACATAATCATATGTTCCACTGGGGTCATGCACTTCCACAGGTCAACCGAGGTCACTGACCTCAGATGATCTGATATTACATTTTTCGAATTTTGCAGTTTTTAGGACATTTTGTGACGCTGATTACGAATTTGGCACCCATTAAGCATTATGATATGCTCATTCACGATTCTAGTTCGATAAAATTCAATTGATACGCATTTACAATTTTGATGACTTTTGGGTCATTGACATGACCTCAGAGATCACCTAATGACCAACGACCTTACAATCGGGTATCAGCGGCCTCCTCTCGTCACAAGCAACACGCTCGTCTTTGATTCGAAGTTCTAGCTCAATTAGGGACGAAACGCTAGGGGGGGGGGGGGTCGTACCCCCTACCCGAACACGTAGTGATTTTGCCCTGCCCGGGCGAGGGTTTTAAGACATCATCGGCAATTAATTAGATGTTGCTATGACATCACGACTATGATATGTCCCAAACGCTCATATGTTCGATAACTGGTAAAATATCCATGTGTTCATAGCAATCTGTTCTACGTATTATAGTGTATTGGTCGGCACGTTGGCTAATAACCCATATTCACGCTTAGGGTATGGCCATGGGTTATGTGATATGTCACTGATGAGATAGAAGGTACCTCAAGTTTCCCCAGCACCAAACAGGGTCTATTTTAACATGTTAACTGGGGGGCAAATGCCCCCCAGTGAGCCGTTTTGCCCCCCCAGTCAAGAAATGTTGCCCACCCTGATTTCAGTATTTCCATGTCATTTTTCGCTTGATAGATATTCAATTAATTACAATAATAAATAACCTTATTCTCATAATGCCGAAAAAATATTTTAAAAAGACAAAGTCAAATTAGCACGTGTCCACACGTGTCCAAAGACGGCCCTGATCGAAAGATTTGGGAATCCCTTTTTATACGTGATCTCAAACCAACCCTTAACACACAAACCTCATCATGGCCTATACTCTGATATCTCTTTGTATCTGAGTCTGACTGTTCGGTGGATATGTGCATTTATTGCATTTATTGTATCATAATTTCGATTTCGTATTCTTGGGTCGATCACTGGATACGTGGGGTGGCGGGGGTTCATGTCCATTTTGAGGGAGTTTGGGGGCGGAGTGGGGGGGGGGGGGGGGGGGGGGGGGGGAGGGGGGCGGGTGCCACGCGTGAGTCTCGGTAACGTAAATTAATTTATATGTATTGGAAAAAAGGGTGTTTGATAATTATTGTATAAATTCGGCAGGACGTATATGTATAGCTGGAAGCGCGTCTTCAGGTGAGGTAGGCATTGTGTGTATATGTATTTGATGTAAATGTGTATATATGCATATAAGTATAGTATACATGTATATATGAGGTAGATAGGTATGTAGTATGCGGTATATATGAGGTAGATAGGTATGTGGCATGTGGCATGTGTTGTATATATGCATAGAAGTATAGTATACATGATTATATGAGGTAGATAGGTATGTGTTATATTCGGTAGGACGCATATGTATATGTATAGCTAGAAGCTCGTCTTTAGTGAGGTAGGCATTGTGTGTATATATATTCGACGTAAATGTGTATATATGTATAGAAGTATAGTATACATGTTATATATGAGGTAGATAGGTATGTGGTATGCGGTATATATGAGGTAGATAGATATGATGGTATGTGGTATGTGAATATATGCATAGAAGTATAGTATACAGGTATATATGAGGTAGATAGGTATTTGTTATGCGCGGTTGTATTTGTTGTATTTGTTTTAATACCCCGACTCGACCATTTGATTGGCAATGTTGCTGTGCGCAGCCTACTTAAATTTCTACCATCTTGGAAGTGCATGTGTTCCGAATGCAGTTTACTGGATATTTGAATATTTATGTTTTTGCTAACTGGTGACAAAAATGGAAAATAATACATTGATGGGCTGATGAAGGCGCAAGCCGAAAGCTCCCTAATTTGACTTTGTCTTTTTAAAATATTTTTCGGCATTATGAGAATAAGGTTATTTATTATTGTAATTGCAATGTCTTCAATTGTTCTCAAAACAGTGCTAAAAACAAATACAAGAAATTCAATTACAAATAAAATATGTTTACCTGGTGATATATGTATACAAATCCAATGAAAATGTCATGGTATTCCTAAGTTTTAGTATTTCCCAGCCAAAAAAAGTATCTTTACATTATTTCCGGAATATCTTGAATTTCAATATCCTTGGAACATCACCCATTGGCGGCAGAGTGGGGAGAGGGGGGTGTTGTTGGAATCAGGAACGTCGCCACACAATTTGGAGTGGGTGATGGCAACTGCTGAGCCGATTGTGTTCAAATTTGGAGGGTGGTTAGGGATCTCTCAGCCGCCACATTCTCACAAGTCAGGGGTGGGGTGCTTCTGCACGTGCGCACGTGTGCACCACGTATTGTATCTCAGAAACTACTTCCCTGATCGAGTTGAAATTCACCATACATTTCATTTGCGTTCGCTCGTTCATCGCCAACTACGGCGCCTTACTGGTTCGGTAAAAACAGTTATGGAAGAAAAATGACGAATGACCTCAGGTGAATATATTTTACATCGTGGAGGTCACAGGATACAAATACCACATGGATCTTTGCATTGGCGGATCCAGAACGGGTGGTTGGGGGTAATTCCAAAAAGTGTCACACAATTATGAAAACGCATCGGATTTGGCTTGCTTATGCATTGATAGCTGATTTAAAGGAAATAGTTCACCTTCAACATTAGTTTTAACTGAGATAGCAGTTTTGTAGCCCGTGTTGGGAAACCCCTATCTGTAAGTTTTCTTGACTGAAAAGACTCTCCAGCCGAATATATTTGAGTTTTTGGCGAAGGAATGCGGTGCTTGCGAAAGAATGTTGTACTGTCGTTTTAGCCCGGGCAGAAGGCTATACCATCAGCCAATGAGCTTGCAGCTGGTGCTAGTAAGCGATCGCCGGCCGCCGGTTGGCACATCTCCAATGCGAGTCTATCTTTACGCGACTACTTTCGAAATCTGATTGGCTGAACACATTGTTTACATTCGCATGACGTCAGGACTCTGACTCAGAGAGTATGCATATAGTTTTGATAAACAATACAAAACTACGGCCTTCTGTCCTGAATCGGCGCGATATAAGGCCATTTTTGACAATATAAAAAGAAACTGTATTAAAAAATATAATCAAATCGAGTTAGGTAAAAAAATCAAGGTGAACTATTTATTTCCTTTAACCCGCGCCGTGCCGGGGGGGGGCGTTTAGACGCCCCCCCTCCCACAGGTTTTTCAAGGATAGCGGAAAAACGGCGGCGCGCAAGCGCCACCGTTTTTAGCATAGCTGTTCAAACATCAATTGTCCACATTATGTTAAAAAATACCTCGGTTCATCTCAGGTCAGGTCACCAGACCAAGTCACGTGACCCCAGCTCCAAAAAAAAAGCTTGTGGTTACACCATAGCCACAGTTTTTGGCCGATAGACATCGTACTTACAGGATTTAATCAAGTCCTAGGTACCTACAATTCGTTTATCTCGGATGTTTGATATCAGTGACCTAAGGTCGGGTCAATTTCGTGACCCTACCCATTATAAGTCAGTGGGGAAATATTCAAATGCTTCCCATTCTGAGGATACGCACGATATCAGCCCAATTCCTTCTAGGTCATGTAATCATAGGACATTCTTGAAGACCCAGGTGCAATTTTCGTTCAGTGACCCCTACAGGGTCAGCCGAGGTCATCCGAGGTCACCAACACTTTTGTGTCAATACTCTCGACAAAACAAATATAGATAAGTGAAACTGCCACCAATGTGTTTGGTCCGTCGAGGCACGTCTCCCAATGTCCAGCATGACCTAATTGGGTCACCACTTGACCTTGACCTGAGGTCAAATATCTAAGTTGACCTAACCTGGTCACCATGAATATGATTCGAAGTGCCTTGACGAGACAAACACGATGACGCCAAAATTATTTCCTTATCATATTCAGGTAAAAAGTAATTTGTGAAAACTCTTTTGCTAAAAAATTGTTTTTTACATTTGATGAGCTCTGGAGCCTAAGCTATTGATCTGAGCTGAAATCTGAGGACACGTGGCGATCCGTGTCGATTGAATGTTTCAAGAGTTTTTTTGTCCGTTTGTTCCTAGCTAGTTCCTGTGATATCTGGAGGTTTCTGGAGTGAAGTCCTACAAATTGAAAATTTGAACTTTGATGACCTCTGTGACCTCAATATTGACCTGTTAAGAAAATGCCGAAATAGTTTCAAATGCTTTTGGACAAGCTTTCGAACGATGTTTCGGGCTTGGTGTACGTCCCATAGGAGCCGAGTTTGAGGGGGGCATCGAAACGCCCCCCCCCCCCCCACCCCTATGATCTCGAAAATCACGCAACGTAACAAGCAAAAACGGTGTTAGATATGTCCGAGACAAGCTCTATGGAAGTATATCGGTATTTTGTTTAGGTCAGGTCAATATTGAGGTCACCAGAGGTGATCAAAGGTCAGATTTTACAGTTTTAGGACTTCGCTCCAGAATCCCCAGATATCACATGAACTATGATAGCTAGGAACAAACGGAAAAGTAATGGAAAGCTCTTGAAAAATGCAATCGACAGGGTGTCCTCAGATTTTATCTCAGGTCAATAGTTTAAGGCTCCAGAGGTCATCAAATGTCAAAAATGTTATTGTTTTGGCAAAACTGTTTTTTCACAAATAACTTTTTACTAATAAAGATAAAGCATTACGTTTGACGCCATCATGTTTGTCTCGTCAAGGCGCTTTGAATCATGTTAGTGTTGACTAGGTTAGGTCAACTGAGAAATTTGATCACAGGTCAAGGTCAAGTGGTGACCCAATTAGATCATGTTGCATTTTGGGGGGCGTGTCTCGACGAGACAAACAACATTGGTACCGTTTTCACTTCTCTATCGTCATTATGTCGATAGTTATTGACAAAACAGTGTTGGCGGTCACGAATTGACCTGACCCTTAGGTCACCGATAAAAAAAAATCCGAGATAAACAAATTGTAGCTATCTATCATCTTATCAAATCCTGCAAGATTGAAACCGATCAGCCTAAAACTGTGGCTGCGGTACTACCGCAAACGTTTTGGAGATGGGGTCATCACCTGACCAGGTCTGGTGACCTGACCTGAGATGATCCGAGATCAAGAATTTGACATAATGCGGGTAGTTCATTTCCGAACAGGTATGCAAAAACGGGCGGCGTGCAGCGCCGCCATTTATGCGCTATCTGCGAAAAACCGGATGGGTGGGTGGATTTCGCCCCCCCCCCCTCCCTCCCCGTTCAGGGGGCGCGTGTTAAAGCTAACTTTCCATAGTAAAAGTTGCTGAGATTTTCTTCTATATCAGGACATGTGTCAATCTTGGCGGCCGATTTCAGGCGGTTTGGGAGGGGGGGCAATGCCCAATTTGTCCAACCCTAGATCCGCCACTGGATCTTTGTATTTTGCAAAAGATGCGGGATTCTAGGGAAAATTTGGCAAATTTGGCCATTTCCTGTGGATTTTATATGCATTTTCATGTTTCCCCATGACTTATAATTGGGAATTCACAAAATAGACTTCACCTTAGGTCACCGATATAAAAATCATCCGAAATAGCAGAATTGTAGGTGTTTGTAACCTGCTTAAAATCCTGTGAGTATTCAACTGATCGGTCAAACAATGTGCTACGGCGGCACGACCTCACATTTTTTGGAGATGGGATCACTAAACTTGACTTAGTGACGTGACCTGAGGAGACCCGAGGTAAACAAATTAACAGGGATTTTGGCAATTGATAGGCAAGCAGTAGTATCAAAAATGGCGGCGCGAAAATGGCGTCGTTTTCCGGTATTCAAAACCAAATCTAAGGGGGATGGCATCCGCCCCCACTGGCGGATCCAGGGGCGGACATCAGGGGCAACCCCCCCCCCCCCCACACACACACACACAAGAATATGGGGGGGCATGCAATACAAGTATTCTCCCCCCCCCCCTCCTGCGCGTTCCCTGCACTGACCGTGAAAAAACAATGATCTTAGGAGAAAACTTCATGAAAACGGAAGTTTTTTATTTTCTCAAGTGATTGAATTTGAAGTTTGTGTATATCCCTTGCTTTCATAATAGACAAAACAGCACGACCCTGGTGCAATTCATGCAGCCCCGGTTACACGCGCCCCGCTGGGAGGGGGGGAGGGGGGGAAGAATTTGCCCCCTCCCGTATTTTCTCAATAACTTTAAAACTGTGATAGATATCAACGTGAAACTTGCAGTACATTATACTGCACCAATTATAAGTCTTCTCACTAAATTTCAATGAAATTTATGTAGTATTTTGGGAGATAATAACGTTTTAATGACGTCATGTCATGCCATTTTTGGTGGGAAAAACAATAAATGTTGGCAAGTCGTAAAAATAGAGTTTCAAAAGCAAATTGCAAATAAAAACGTCAAAAGAAAGGAAATTACATTTTCTTCCAAATGGCTGTCTCGGATTGTGATTTTTTGTTTTTTTTTACCCCCAAATTTTTTTCTCGGAAAAATGTCCACAAAATCATTTTTGTGAATTCGAAAAGTGAATTTCTTAAGCTCGAATACCAAAATCAAGTGACTGGCCCAATCCGCGGAGGGAAAATTGGGGTACCTTTTGCCACAAAAAGGTGCCCCCAAAAATGGGGATACCTTTTTGCCCCCCCCCCCCCAGTGGTTTTCCCTTAAAATAGGCCCTGGCACCAAATGAGGTGTGTTTTTTCCACAAATATACATTATTGTTTGCACTAACTGCGTTGTGATTACATCAGACTTTGTTCTGTGCTCTTCGTTTGCAATTGGAGAGCCGCAGTGACGCTTATGTATAATGAATGGTTGTACGTTAGTACACTCTTCTATCACCAGAGCGGCGCTGGTTGTCGCTAATGTATTGAGATAGAGCAAACTTTCCATGCCCCGCGCCACCCCTTGTTTAGCGAGTTGGAGAAAACGAACAACAGCATAGTTTTTCTGGGTCCTCAGAGCAAAGGAAAATCGTAGGGCCCGTTTTTGAATCTTGACTAGTTACACAACCCTACTCTGGGAGCCTAAAACTATTGACCTGAGCAAAATGTGAGGGTACTGTCATTTTTCAAGAGCCTACGATTGTTTTGTTTCCGTTTGTTTCTAACTATCATAGACCATAGTTCTCGAGATATTTTGGGGGTTCTGGAGAAAAGTCTTGAAATTGGCAATCTGACCTTTGATGACCTCTGGTGACCTCAATATTGACCTGAGCCAAAAGATGACTGAAATAGTTTCGACATGATTTTTGACGAGCTATCAAATGGCGTTTTGGATTCCCATACTCTCCATAAGAGCTGAGTTAGAAGGAGGTGTTCAGACGCCCCCCACCCCCCGCACGGCGAAGGTGGCGCCGAGTACCGGCGCTGCTCGGATAATGAACTAATGACATCACACTAAGAGCCTGTTAGTTGTTGATAGTCTGAACGAAAGGGGAGTTCTGTAGCGAGAAGTCAGCGTAAAACGTTTCCGAAAACGACCTCAAATTACAGCCCTTACGCATTGTACATCACTGTCCTGCAATCCACCACAACGGGGAACTGGCAGCATGAAATGTTCGCTTCTGGGAATGCTAATGACTAACCCTCTCAAAGACGTTGGAAAATGCCTTGATCAACGCTGTTGGCATGCGACTTGACGACAAGTCGCATGCCAACTAGGCTTTGATGAATGTCAACTGTCAGAAACATTGACACCGCTAAATATCAGTCCATTTGTAATCAGATGATTTTTTTATCGAATGCATATCGATGCAATTCTTGTTTTATAGACGCAAAACATGTGTAAATACATATATTACGTCACTTACTTTCACGTTCTATGGCGATATAAGCATTCAGACATCATACACAACACTCAAAACTCAATGAAAAACAATCCCTCGTCTGACTTCGATACCGGAGGCGTTGGAGTTCCTTTGGAATCGGAGTCCTTTTCTTCTTCCTTCTCTTGTTGATCTTCGTCTACTCTCTGAAAAACAAACATGAGCATAAGATGTCCTGGACTTCGTATTGTCACATAGAGAAGGGCTGGGTTCCGGAACATGCTAACATTACTTTTAACCCGCGAGTTACCTGGGTATACATTTTCATAACGCAACTTACAGGGGGGGGGGGGGGGCTATTCCTCCGTCCCTCTCCACTCGGATCTCCGGAACTACTGGACCGAATGTAAAAATTCAAACAGCATTCGATAGCCCGATTCGGCATTCGATATATGTATATATATATAATATATATATATATATATATATATATATATATTAT
>JAXIVJ010015599.1:0-31145 GCA_036785665.1 Chirona hameri
CAGCTCACTCACTCACTCACTCACTCACTCACTCACTCACTCACTCACTCACTCACTCACTCACTCACTCACTCACTCACTCACTCACTCACTCACTCACTCACTCACTCACTCACTCACTCACTCACTCACTCACTCACCTCACTCACTCACTCACTCACTCACTCACTCACTCACTCACTCACTCACTCACTCACTCACCTCACTCACTCACTCACTCACTCACTCACTCACTCACTCACTCACTCACTCACTCACTCACTCACTCACTCACTCACTCACTCACTCACTCACTCACTCACTCACTCACTCACTCACTCACTCACTCACTCACTCACTCACTCACTCACTCACTCACTCACTCACTCACTCACTCACTCACTCACTCACTCACTCACTCACTCACTCACTCACTCACTCACTCACTCCTCACTCACTCACTCACTCACTCACTCACTCACTCACTCACTCACTCACTCACTCACTCACTCACTCACTCACTCACTCACTCACTCACTCACTCACTCACTCACTCACTCACTCACTCACTCACTCACTCACTCACTCACTCACTCACTCACTCACTCACTCACTCACTCACTCACTCACTCACTCACTCACTCACTCACTCACTCACTCACTCACTCACTCACTCACTCACTCACTCACTCACTCACTCACTCACTCACTCACTCACTCACTTCACTCACTCACTCACTCACTCACTCACTCACTCACTCACTCACTCACTCACTCACTCACTCACTCACTCACTCACTCACTCACTCACTCACTCACTCACTCACTCACTCACTCACTCACTCACTCACTCACTCACTCACTCACTCACTCACTCACTCACTCACTCACTCACTCACTCACTCACTCACTCACTCACTCACTCACTCACTCACTCACTCACTCACTCACTCACTCACTCACTCACTCACTCACTCACTCACTCACTCACTCACTCACTCACTCACTCACTCACTCACTCACTCACTCACTCACTCACTCACTCACTCACTCACTCACTCACTCACTCACTCACTCACTCACTCTCTCACTCACTCACTCACTCACTCACTCACTCACTCACTCACTCACTCACTCACTCACTCACTCACTCACTCACTCACTCACTCACTCACTCACTCACTCACTCACTCACTCACTCACTCACTCACTCACTCACTCACTCACTCACTCACTCACTCACTCACTCACTCACTCACTCACTCACTCACTCACTCACTCACTCACTCACTCACTCACTCACTCACTCACTCACTCACTCACTCACTCACTCACTCACTCACTCACTCACTCACTCACTCACTCACTCACTCACTCACTCACTCACTCACTCACTCACTCACTCACTCACTCACTCACTCACTCACTCACTCACTCACTCACTCACTCACTCACTCACTCACTCACTCACTCACTCACTCACTCACTCACTCACTCACTCACTCACTCACTCACTCACTCACTCACTCACTCACTCACTCACTCACTCACTCACTCACTCACTCACTCACTCACTCACTCACTCACTCACTCACTCACTCACTCACTCACTCACTCACTCACTCACTCACTCACTCACTCACTCACTCACTCACTCACTCACTCACTCACTCACTCACTCACTCACTCACTCACTCACTCACTCACTCACTCACTCACTCACTCACTCACTCACTCACTCACTCACTCACTCACTCACTCACTCACTCACTCACTCACTCACTCACTCACTCACTCACTCACTCACTCACTCACTCACTCACTCACTCACTCACTCACTCACTCACTCACTCACTCACTCACTCACTCACTCACTCACTCACTCACTCACTCACTCACTCACTCACTCACTCACTCACTCACTCACTCACTCACTCACTCACTCACTCACTCACTCACTCACTCACTCACTCACTCACTCACTCACTCACTCACTCACTCACTCACTCACTCACTCACTCACTCACTCACTCACTCACTCACTCACTCACTCACTCACTCACTCACTCACTCACTCACTCACTCACTCACTCACTCACTCACTCACTCACTCACTCACTCACTCACTCACTCACTCACTCACTCACTCACTCACTCACTCACTCACTCACTCACTCACTCACTCACTCACTCACTCACTCACTCACTCACTCACTCACTCACTCACTCACTCACTCACTCACTCACTCACTCACTCACTCACTCACTCACTCACTCACTCACTCACTCACTCACTCACTCACTCACTCACTCACTCACTCACTCACTCACTCACTCACTCACTCACTCACTCACTCACTCACTCACTCACTCACTCACTCACTCACTCACTCACTCACTCACTCACTCACTCACTCACTCACTCACTCACTCACTCACTCACTCACTCACTCACTCACTCACTCACTCACTCACTCACTCACTCACTCACTCACTCACTCACTCACTCACTCACTCACTCACTCACTCACTCACTCACTCACTCACTCACTCACTCACTCACTCACTCACTCACTCACTCACTCACTCACTCACTCACTCACTCACTCACTCACTCACTCACTCACTCACTCACTCACTCACTCACTCACTCACTCACTCACTCACTCACTCACTCACTCACTCACTCACTCACTCACTCACTCACTCACTCACTCACTCACTCACTCACTCACTCACTCACTCACTCACTCACTCACTCACTCACTCACTCACTCACTCACTCACTCACTCACTCACTCACTCACTCACTCACTCACTCACTCACTCACTCACTCACTCACTCACTCACTCACTCACTCACTCACTCACTCACTCACTCACTCACTCACTCACTCACTCACTCACTCACTCACTCACTCACTCATCACTCACTCACTCACTCACTCACTCACTCACTCACTCACTCACTCACTCACTCACTCACTCACTCACTCACTCACTCACTCACTCACTCACTCACTCACTCACTCACTCACTCACTCACTCACTCACTCATCACTCACTCACTCACTCACTCACTCACTCACTCACTCACTCACTCACTCACTCACTCACTCACTCACTCACTCACTCACTCACTCACTCACTCACTCACTCACTCACTCACTCACTCACTCACTCACTCACTCACTCACTCACTCACTCACTCACTCACTCACTCACTCACTCACTCACTCACTCACTCACTCACTCACTCACTCACTCACTCACTCACTCACTCACTCACTCACTCACTCACTCACTCACTCACTCACTCACTCACTCACTCACTCACTCACTCACTCACTCACTCACTCACTCACTCACTCACTCACTCACTCACTCACTCACTCACTCACTCACTCACTCACTCACTCACTCACTCACTCACTCACTCACTCACTCACTCACTCACTCACTCACTCACTCACTCACTCACTCACTCACTCACTCACTCACTCACTCACTCACTCACTCACTCACTCACTCACTCACTCACATCACTCACTCACTCACTCACTCACTCACTCACTCACTCACTCACTCACTCACTCACTCACTCACTCACTCACTCACTCACTCACTCACTCACTCACTCACTCACTCACTCACTCACTCACTCACTCACTCACTCACTCACTCACTCACTCACTCACTCACTCACTCACTCACTCACTCACTCACTCACTCACTCACTCACTCACTCACTCACTCACTCACTCACTCACTCACTCACTCACTCACTCACTCACTCACTCACTCACTCACTCACTCACTCACTCACTCACTCACTCACTCACTCACTCACTCACTCACTCACTCACTCACTCACTCACTCACTCACTCTCACTCACTCACTCACTCACTCACTCACTCACTCACTCACTCACTCACTCACTCACTCACTCACTCACTCACTCACTCACTCACTCACTCACTCACTCACTCACTCACTCACTCACTCACTCACTCACTCACTCACTCACTCACTCACTCACTCACTCACTCCTCTCATCACTCACTCTCTCTCTCCTCTCTCTCTCTCTCTCTCTCTCTCTCTCTCTCTCTCTCTCTCTCTCTCTCTCTCTCTCTCTCTCTCTCTCTCTCTCTCTCTCTCTCTCTCTCTCTCTCTCTCTCTCTCTCTCTCTCTCTCTCTCTCTCTCTCTCTCTCTCTCTCTCTCTCTCTCTCTCTCTCTCTCTCTCTCTCTCTCTCTCTCTCTCTCTCTCTCTCTCTCTCTCTCTCTCTCTCTCTCTCTCTCTCTCTCTCTCTCTCTCTCTCTCTCTCTCTCTCTCTCTCTCTCTCTCTCTCTCTCTCTCTCTCTCTCTCTCTCTCTCTCTCTCTCTCTCTCTCTCTCTCTCTCTATGAAGATTACCGTTCATGGTTTATTTACTCTTTTTGGCACAATCTAGTGCGATAACTCGTCACAACACACGAGGCTTTGACACGAGGCAAATCGCCGGATGTCACTCAAATCGCCAGATGATTCTACCTTCTTACAGGACTTCAGCAAACATTGCAGCAAACATTGGAAGGTGCGGCGCCGCGCTTCGGCGGGTATTCTCGCCGCTAGAAAAGACTGAACTGCGCCAGATTGGCAAAATCTGTCAAGGCGCTAGAAGAGGCGCACCATGTCTAAAAAAATAGCATAACAAAATATACCTAACCTAACCCGGGTGCCTGGTGCGCCTCTTCTGGCGCCTTTTTCCAGGACGCTGTACGACAGCGCTTCCAATTAGAGGTTTTACGTCAAATCTGAAGACTTTCGACGTCAGATTCTAGAGTTAATCTAGAGGTTTTATGAAGATTTTCGGAGGACTATAGAGTTTTTTAGAAAAATTAGAGGTTCTTAGAGGTTTTGGGAATGTCCATGGGTTTTTGATCATGCATCGCCGCTTCGCGTATATAGGCTCCGTCGGTGCTCCGCGTAGAGGCGCCCTCGGGGGGGGGGCGGCCGGGGGGCGGCCGCCCCCCGCCGCCCCCCCCCCCTGTATCCGCCCTGGGGGGGCGGCCGCCCCCCGCCGCCCCCCCCCCCACCCTGTATCCGCCCCTGTGGCTTGCTAACGGGTTTGCTCGCCGGTGTTCGGCGGCCGCGAGCTGACGTCACTCATTATGACGACACTGCCCTGTGTGACGTCGGTGAGCGCTCTCGCGAGAGCCGGCCGCCGAACAGCGCTCGGTACAGAGCGCTGTTCGGCGGCCGGCTCTCGCGAGAGCGCTCACCGACGTCACACAGGGCAGTGTCGTCATAATGAGTGACGTCGGCTCGCGGCCGCCGAACACCGGCGAGCAAACCCGTTAGCAAGCCATGCTAGCGCTCTTTTTCAATCGCTGGAATGCCGCTTGCGCGCGAGCACGTGACGTCACGTAAGGGGGCACGCGTACATGAAACTGTGCGCATATCGTCATCGTTTGCTCGCTCCTGATTGGTGAATCGCACGTTGCTAGGCAACCTGCGAGCCCACTAGCACTGGCTAGCGTGAGAGCCGGCAGCCGAACAGGGCTCAGTTCAATCTTGAAGCATGACGTCACGCTTCCCCCCAAAGCTTCTCATACCCATGTCGTAAAGAACACGGCCTCAGTCATATCTTCTTTTTTTGGCTGAGAATCATAAATGTCTTTACTGCGCCAAATACGCTAACACTACTAAATTAATCTGCTGCAATAAAGCTCGCCAATCGCAAATTCAACGTGTGTGAAGACAGCGACAGATTCACATTCAGCGACAGATTCGCGGACCCCTTAGAATCATCTAAAACTCTACAGAAAGATAGACAAGAGCATGTAGATCAACATGGTCAAATCTGTTTCACCCAACGGCCAACATATGATAGTTTGGCGTCTAGACGGAAAATAGAGTTCGCCAGCTGCAGACCCCTTCGATTTTCATGAAAATCGGTTCCTAGATAGAGTTTAAGCGTAGATGAACGTGGTTAAATCCGTTCTACCCTACATGTGACAGTTTGGCGTCTAGACGCCAAATAGAGTATTTGAGTTTTGCATTAACATGGTCAAATCCGTTTAACCCTACATATGATAGTTTGGTATCTAGACGCCAATAGAGTCCACCAGCGACATATTCGAATTTTGTTAGACCCCTTCGAATTCCATGCAAATCGTTACCCAGATAGATCTTCAGGCGTAGATAAACATGGTTAAACCCGTTTTACCCTACATATGATAGTTTACCATCTGTACGCCAATAGAGTACGCCAGCGACAGATTCGAATTTTGGCGGACCCCTTCGAATTCCATGAAAATCGGTGTCCAGATAGAGCTTCAGGCGTAGACTAACATGGTTAAATCCGTTTCACCCTACATATGATAGTTTGTCATCTAGACGCCAATAGAGTACGCCAGCGACATATTCGAATTTTGGCCGACCCCTTCGAATTCCATGCAAATAAATGTCCAGATAGAGTTTCAGGCGTATATTAACATGCTCAAATTCGTTTCACCCTACATATGATAGTTTGGCATCTAGACGCCAATAGAGTCCGCCAGCGACAGATTCGAATTTTAGAAGACCCCTTCGAATTCCAATGAAATCGGTGTCCAGATAGAGTTTCAGGCATAGATTAACATGGTCAAAACTTGCTTACCCTAAATATGATAATTTGGCATCTCTAGACGCCAATAGAGACAGATTCGAATTTTGGCGGACCCCTTCGAATTCCATGACAATCGGTGTCCAGATAGAACTACAGGCGTAGATTAACATAGTGAAATCCGTTTCACCCTACATATGATAGTTTGGCATCTAGACGCCAATAGAGTCCGCCAGCGACAGATTCGAATTTTGGCGGACCCCATGAAAATCGGTGTCAAGATGGAGTTTCAGGTGTAGATTAACATGGTCCAATCCGTTTTACCCTACATATGATAGTTTGGCATCTAGACGCCAATAGAGTTCGCCAGCGACATATTCGAATTTCGGCGGACCCCTTCGAATTTCTTGAAAATCGGTGTCCGAATAGAACTTCAGGCGTAGATTAACATGGTCAAATCAGTTTCACCCTATATATGATAGTTTAGCATCTAAACGCCAATAGAGTCCGCCAGCGAAAGATTCGAATTTTGGCGGACCCTTCGAATTCCTTGAAAATCGGTGTCCGAATAGAACTTCAGGCGTAGATTAACCCGCGAGTCACGGGGGGGGGGCTTTTTTAGCCCCCCCCCCCCTTAGGAATATTAGGAATATCTCAATAACTGATACAGATATCGACGCAAAAATTTCAGTACCTTTCCGGGCATCATTTTTACACTTTTTGGGGAAAAATAAAAAAAAATCGTCAGAAATTTTTCGAGATATAGTGAATTTAGTGACGTCACTAAACACGATTTTGACTCCAAAATCGGTTAAACTTTGCCAGGCCGTACAAATGCCGCATTTGAAGAAAAATGCAATCGAAAAAACGCTGAAAGGTAGACAGCTCACAAAATCAAATTTTTCAAAGATATTGAAAAAACCGGAATATATGTCAGATAACGACATATGGTCAACTACCATACCAAATTTCAAAATATCATCTTTTTGACTGTCTTGGCATATAAAGTATGAGTAAATCATGACATCATATTTTGAAATTGCGTTTTTTGGCTTTTATTGACAGGATACAGACAAATAAATGCCAGCATGGTTTTTTTTTAGATAAAACTGATATAGAAAAATGTTTTTTTCATTTCGATTTATCAATTTCAAATTTTGACCTTCAGTGACCTGAACTTGACCTGAACTGGACACTAACTTCACGTAAATATAGTCAGGTGGTGAAATGACTACCACTATCGAATTCTACGCGTAAAAGCATCCATAAAACATGTGCTGCATGACTTTCGTAGATATTTTGTGTGTAGTGACCTTTTGTGACCTGACCTTGACCTTGATCTTTTGCAACAATCTCACTTTAGCTCATGTGGGATATATACCATACCTTTGACAGCACTTTGGGTGATTATAGGCGCAATCGAAGGCCATTGATGGCAAGTATTGTCCATAAACTCAAATACCTCGATTTTGACGTTTGACTTGATCGTGACCTGACATGTGACCTTAATTTTACATTTTTTAAGTTTGTGATAGGCTTATATCATTGAGCGCTTTCGAATGCCGCCTTGCGCGTCCCGCTGCGATCATTGGTTCTGAAGATACCAGGGGGGGGGGGGCTAAAAAAGCCCCCCACAGTGAGTCGTGTTACAGAATATACCCCAGTGACTGCCGGGTTAAGATGGTTCAATCCCTTTCCCCCTAGTCTCTACATATGATAGTTTGGCATCTAAACGCCAATAGTCTTCCAGCGACAGATTCGAATTTTGTCGGACCCCTTCGAGTTCCATAAAAATCGGTGTCCAGATAGAGCTTTAGGCGAAGAATATTATAGTTAAATCTGTTTCACCCTACATATGATAGTTTTTCCTCTAGACGCCAATAGATTCCGCCAGCGACAGATTCGAATTTTGTCGGACCTCTTCGCATTCCATGAAAATCGGTATCAAGATATAGTTTCGAGCGTAAATTAACATAGTCAAATCCGTTTCACCCTGCATATGATACTTTGGCATCTAGACGCCAATAGAGTACGCCAGCGACGTATTCGAATTTTGGCGTACCCTTTTGAATTCCATTAAAATCGGTGTCCAGATAGAGCTTCAGGCGTAAAATAACATGAACAAAATTAACGTGAAATCCGTATCGCCCTACATATGATAGTTTGGCATCTAGACGCCAATAGTCCGCCAGCGACGGATTCGAATTTTGGCGGACCCCTTCGAATTCCATGAAAATCGGTGTCCACATAGAGTTTCAGGCGTAAATTAACATGGTCAAATTTCTTTCACCTTACATATGATAGTTTGGCATCTAGACGCTAATAGAGCCCGCCAACGACAGCTTCGAATTTTGGAGGAAATTCGAACCGGTCATCTAGACAGATTCGAATTTTGGCGAACCCCTTCGAATTCCATGAAAAACGGCTTCCAGATAGAGCTCCAGGCGTAGATTAGCATGGTTAAATCCGTTTTACCATACATATGAGTTTGGTATCTAGACGCCAATAGAGTCCGCCAGCGACAGATTCTAATTTTGGCGGACCACTTCGAATTCCATGAAAATCGGTGTCCAGATAGAGTTTCAGCCGTAGATTAAGATGGCCAAAGCTTTTTCACCCTACATATGATAATTTGACATCTAGATGCCAAATTACCAAAACGCAAATAGTCCGCCAGCGACAGATTCGAATTTTGGCGGACCCCGTCTAATTCCATGAAAATCGGTGTTCAGATAGATTAAAACGTAGATTAACATGTTGAAATCCGTTTTACTCTACATATGATAGTTTGGCATCTAAATGCCAATAGAGTCCGCCAGCGACAGATTCGAATTTTGGCGGACTTCTTCGAATTCCTTGAAAATCGGTGTCGGAATAGAACTTCAGGCGTATATTAATATGGTTAAATCCGTTTCACTCTACATGATAGTTTGGCATCTAGACGCCAATAGATTCCGCCAGCGACAGATTCGAATTTTAGAAGACCCCTTCGAATTCCAATGAAATCGGTGTCCAGATAGAGTTTCAGGCATAGGTTAACATGGTCAAAACTTGTTTACCCTAAATATGATAATTTGGCATCTAGACGCCAATAGAGTCCGCCAGCGACAGATTCGGATTCCTTCGAATTCCATGACAGTCTCTCCCCGGAAGCGGGGGAGAGACGTCCGCCCAACATTTTCGGATTTTAACACTACGCCTGAGCGTTGCATGGATAGAATCGACTTCAAAATGTCTCAACTGTACCCCAACTCTCGGAAGGTGGCGACGCCCTTGCCTGTTAGTATTAATATATTATATAGTACGAATTTGTCATCTTCGTTATCAGTCAGTCCCGAGTCGAGGTCTAATCGCGTACCAGGTATCAAGTTCACGGTATGTACTCGCAGTCGGAACATCACCAGTTCACGGTATGTACAGTACACGCAGTCGAAACATCACCAGTTCACGGTATGTACCCGCAGTCGAAACATCACCGTCACCATGTGGACGGGTAGGTACACCGGCTGATCCAGAACGGTGGTTGCAGGGGGACAAATCCCAGTCTCACGCAATTCTGAAAAATCATCGGATTTCGCTTGCTTATGGATTGATAGCTGATTTTTAAAAAAACTTTCCTTAGTAAAAGTTGCTTAGATTTTCTTTTATATCAGGAAATGTGTTAATTTTGCGCCGATTTCAGGCGGTTGGGGGCTGGCCCCTTGGCCCCCACTGGATCCGCCAGTGGACGGGTAATATATCAGAGTATCGAGGCACTCCAGCCTTGAAATCCGTAGCTCAAAAACTACACTTCATCGATGCCATCAAACTTTCAGCCTGCAACCAGCAGCATCATTAGCGATTCACGTCGTCAGCGAACCCTACACGAAAGCACAATCCCGCCATTAATATGTAATTGTATTCCTCCACAATCATGCCACACATCACTCTCCCCCCACATTGGCCACCATCATGGCGTGCTGAGTCACAAACTTATCCGCCTCCTCTGGCAGCAGCGACTTCACCGCCTGTTTATACACCCCGGACGCCAGCTCCGGCGCGCCCCGCTCCCTCTCGAACCGGGCATACGCCATCCATATATCCACCCTCCCTGCTCCGACGTGTCTGCAGGCAGCTCGGTAGACATCCCTCAGCCTGGTCACATCCACCGGCTTCTGTTCCTCCTCCAGCGTGGCCATCGCTAGAAACAGTTCGGCGTCCAGCGGCGGCCGCAGATGATGCTCTTTGAACATCTCCCGAGCGGCGTCGATCCCGCGTGCCTTGGCCAGCCAGCGCAGGTAGGCCGACTTCAGCGGGCGGAGAACGGCAGCGGAGCGCGCCGCAGCGGAGGAGAACACGCGCTCCACGTATTCTGGCCGACGCCCGGCGGCCCACTCCAGCACGCGCAGCCAGAGGGCGCCGCAGCCGGGCGCAGAGTCGGGCACGGCCACGGCGGCCGCCTCGAACGCCGCACACACGCCGTCATCGTCACCGGCGTCAGATAACACCTGTCGGCCGCGGAGATGGCGGTGGTTAGTTCAGCTAGATATACGAACACTGTGTTGCACGCAGGCTTGCATTGGAGGAAAGACTACGTTCTAATGAATCATATTCAGTGGTGGGCAACTTCTGTTACTCCGCCACCCCGTTACTGACGGAACTATTTTTTTTTAGTAACGGAGTAACGATCTCGTTACTTTTCGAAACAGGTAACGGGCCAAGAAAGTTCAGTTACTTTATAATCAAGTCCGTTACTCCGTTACTCCCTTAATCTTGTGTTGAGATAATGGGCCGGTGTGAAAAGGACGGGCACCACTAGCGGGGAAAAACAGAAGTAGCATATACAAACATAAAACTGTATTGTGATATGTTCTTTATATGTATTATATATTCTTTCTATGTATTTATAGTGCTGTACTTGTACGTAAATGTTGGCCCGTACGTTTATGCATGGCGGTTGACCCCCGGCCGGTCAAGGTCACCTTCGCCGGCCGTGATCTGACGCAGGGGGAGCCGGCGTCGAGGCAGTTGTGTCTGGGGCGGGCAGGGCGTGGCCGCAGTGACGCCGAGCGGGTACCGGCTTACCCTCTTGAGTTACGTTATGTCTTGTTTTTAATATCACGGCTGGTAAGAACTTCTCTTTATAGTTTTGGAACTGCACTGGAGTCAGAGGACCGACACGCAGTGACTGGCGGCGACACCACATTATTATGTTCTTTGCATGTATTGTATGTTCTTTATGTGTTACATGTTCTTTATATGTATTATATGTTCTTTATATGTATTATATGTTCTTTATATAAAACGAGAGGATTGCTTGTGATGAGAGGAAGCCGGTGATACCCGACTTTAAGGTCCTGGGTCATTAGATGACCTCCCATGACCCGGATGTCATCCAAATCGTGTGTGTGTGTGTGTGTGTGTGTGTGTGTGTGTGTGTGTGTGTGTGTGTGTGTGTGTGTGTGTGTGTGTGTGTGTGTGTGTGTGTGTGTGTGTGTGTGTGTGTGTGTGTGTGTGTGTGTGTGTGTGTGTGTGTGTGTGTGTGTGTGTGTGTGTGTGTGTGTGTGTGTGTGTGTGTGTGTGTGTGTGTGTGTGTGTGTGTGTGTGTGTGTGTGTGTGTGTGTGTGTGTGTGTGTGTGTGTGTGTGTGTGTGTGTGTGTGTGTGTGTGTGTGTGTGTGTGTGTGTGTGTGTGTGTGTGTGTGTGTGTGTGTGTGTGTGTGTGTGTGTGTGTGTGTGTGTGTGTGTGTGTGTGTGTGTGTGTGTGTGTGTGTGTGTGTGTGTGTGTGTGTGTGTGTGTGTGTGTGTGTGTGTGTGTGTGTGTGTGTGTGTGTGTGTGTGTGTGTGTGTGTGTGTGTGTGTGTGTGTGTGTGTGTGTGTGTGTGTGTGTGTGTGTGTGTGTGTGTGTGTGTGTGTGTGTGTGTGTGTGTGTGTGTGTGTGTGTGTGTGTGTGTGTGTGTGTGTGTGTGTGTGTGTGTGTGTGTGTGTGTGTGTGTGTGTGTGTGTGTGTGTGTGTGTGTGTGTGTGTGTGTGTGTGTGTGTGTGTGTGTGTGTGTGTGTGTGTGTGTGTGTGTGTGTGTGTGTGTGTGTGTGTGTGTGTGTGTGTGTGTGTGTGTGTGTGTGTGTGTGTGTGTGTGTGTGTGTGTGTGTGTGTGTGTGTGTGTGTGTGTGTGTGTGTGTGTGTGTGTGTGTGTGTGTGTGTGTGTGTGCGTGTGCGCGTGCGTGCGTGCGTGCGTGCGTGCGTGCGTGCGTGCGTGCGTGCGTGCGTGCGTGCGTGCGTGCGTGCGTGCGTGCGTGCGTAGAGATATTGGCTTCTAATCAAGCTATAGTCGTGAATCAAAATGCAGCACAATTCTTGTCGTTAGAGGAATGCATTTCCATTAACTCTAGGTCCCTGTTGATCTTTGACCTGATGACCTGATTTGACCTTTGACCTTGATCTAATATCACTATTAGATATCCGCATTCATTCTTGTCCAACACACACTGTTGTAATTATGTACAGTTGGTAGCGATCTGCAAAGCATACTTAGCCGTGACATGTTCTTAAAATCCACGGGAGGTCAAAATGTCCTGAGGTCAGTGTTGACCTCAGGATCTCGGTTGACCTGTGTAAGAAAATCACACCAGTGGAACATATTATTATGTAAAATGGATGCCAAATTTGAAATCCGCGTCACAAAATGCCCTAGAAACTGCCAGAGGCCAAAAAACAATCTCAGGTTATCGGAGGTCATGATCTCAGTGGAAACCATAAATGTCACCTGTTAACACCTGTTCATATGTTCCTGAACAACAACAAACACTCAAGTGCACAAGTTACAAACATCGATACTACGGGACGCCAGTTGCGTCTGGCACGACCTTGAGAAACAGGTCATAGGTCACAGGTCATGGGTAGTAGAGGTTTTAAATTTTCAGAGTACGTGTCAAATTGTTATAAAGTAGGGTACTGAACGTTTCATCGCAATCGGTTGATAAATACCTGCGTTATTCCCGAAACACTAAGGGGGCGGGGTGACATCGACCTCCTGCACTGGCGAGGGTTAAACTAAAGTAACTGAGTAACGGACTAAAGTAACTTCCGTTAAATTTGTCGCAAAGTAACACCAGTAAGGCGCCGTAGTTGGCGATGAACGAGCGAGCGCGAAGGAAATGTATGGGGAATTTCAACTCGATCAGGCAAGTAGCTTCTGAGATACAAAAAAGGTGCGTACATGCAGATGCACCCACCTTTGACTTGTGGGGAAAGTGGGAGCTGAGAGGTACATAACCACACACCAAATTTGAACACAATCGGCTCAGCCGTTCCTGAGATACAAAATAGGGGTGTGCACGTGCCCACGTGCAGAGGCACCCACCACTGACTTGTGGGAAACTGGCGGATTTGAGGTCCCTAAACACACACCGAATTTGAACACAATCGGCTCAAACGTTCCTGAGATATAAAATAGGGGTGTGCACGTGCAGAGTCACCCCACCTCTGAGTGTGTGAAAGTGGCTGCTGAGGGGTCCCTAACCACATACGAAATTTGCACATAATTTGCCCAGCCGTTGCGGAGTTATCGCGAGAAAATACTTTTCACCACCCCTCACGCGGCACGCAGTGGTAGTCACCCACATGAGTCGGCACTGGTCTCGAACAGGGTAGGTTAGATGGGGCCGCTCGGCAAAGAAGTCCGCTTGTCAATCGGACGTGCGGTTGCAGAGATATGCGCTTCTCAAAAGCGTCGCCACGGGCCGGGCCGCTCATAATCAGATTTTCCCCATACACCACGGAAGGACGAGCGAGCGCTTCGTGTTCGCTTGTAATACCTACTTTTATGAGTAACTAAGTAACGAGTAACGGAACTACATTTTTTTTTAGTAACTATGCCCACCACTGAATTGATGTTGCCGACGTTTAAATCCCGTGTCGATGCCGACTTCCGCATATATGGTATAGCCTCGTGCTGGCAGTGGTTTATGGAAATGCTCCACCTTAAATGTGGGCCGAGATAGCAGCTTTGTCGAGCTGGTTGGGGAAAAACCTTGAAACCTGTCTTTATTTGGATAAAAACTCTTTCCGTATGAATGTATGCAACACTTCAACGTAAAAGTCCGACACTCGTGTGACGGTCCTGGATCTAATAGCAGATATCGTGGCGATGTATTATTATATCAACCGCAGTTGTCCAGTGCGCTATAGTTAGCAGTTAACGATCAAAACGGACCATCTCTCATCTCCTCTCCTCAGCATTGGACCACCACCACTGACCTGTATCAGCTGACTCCAGAGCAGCGCGGACGCGGTATGCTTCTCAGTCCCTGCCCGCAGCACCGCCGCTGCCTCCTCCGCCATCCCCAGCTCCGTGTAGAGCGAAGCCACCTCCAGCAGCGCCTTCACTGACGCAGCGCCGACCTCCTCCGCGCGACTCAGCACCTCCTGCAGCCGCGGTAGCACCAGGTGCCGATGACGCGCGGCCGCCCGCGTCGCCTCTGCTAGTGAGCTGAGATACAGCGGGAATACCTCCTCCGGCGGCGCCGCGCACAGACCCTCCTCGTACAGCGCGCAGCAGGCCGAGAGTCGGTCGCGCAGCCGGCCGGGCGTACGGCCTCCGCTCAGCGCCTCACGCGCCAGAGTGTCGTAGGTCAGTGCGTGCTGAGGGAACCGGTTGCGCAGCTCGGCGCGGAGTTGCGCCTCCAGGCCAGCGGTGAAGTCGAACGGGCGACAGGCGGCCAGGAGAGCGACTAGTAGGCGACACGGGTCCGCCTTGGAGTCAGCCTCGGGGAGACGCACGATGGCCTGGCGAGCCACAGCCATCGCCACGGCGCCATCCATCACAGGATCCGGCGACTCCGGCGAGTTCTTTCGTTTCTTCTTCTTCGGCTCATCGTCACCAGCCTTCTCCTGCTCTTGGTCCTCTCCCTCGCTTTTATCACTGTCCTCCTTGCCGCTGTCAACATCATCATCCCCACTCTTCTCTCCCTCCATGGTGAGCTCTTTTGTCCCCGGCACACCGAGCAGGTTCTGACGTCGCCGCAGCAGGTCCACATATTGCAACTCCATGCGGAAGTGGGCCGTCCACAGCGCGGCCGACTCGGGGTGCAGTCGGAGCGCGCGCATCAGCAGGCGGCGTGCCGTCTCGGGGCTGTTGTTGTCCTCCATCTCGTACTGCGCCGCCGCCTTCCACACATGGGGCCGGTGCGCGTGCGTGCGCAGCATGCGCTGGAACACGCGGCTGCCCTGTGCCAGCTGCTTTACCTGCTTGCAGAATGCCACGTGCGACAGGAACAGCGGTATATCGTCACTGAAGCGGATCGTGGCGATGCGGTAGAGTTGTGAGATGCGAGTCACAATCTTGTGGTCGATGTCGGCCTGCTTGTGTTTGTAGCCATGTCGCTCACGACGCTTCCAGATGAGTTGTAGCAGGTTCTTCTCGTAGGCAATGTAGCGAGTGAAGTCGTCCAGCGACTTCCGCTTGCGCTGCAGCCGGTACTCAAACTCCTTGCGCTTCTTAATGACGGCACGCACCTCCTGTTTGGAGAAGAGCTGCACACGCTCCAGCTGCTCCAGCTCAGGCAGCAGCTCCTCCAGCCGTTTCTGCACAAACTCGGCCATGGCTCAGCAGTGCCAAGTGCTGAAACAGACATATTCTCCAATTTACACATGACCACCACTCCAAAAGCAGTTAAGCAGATACCATTTTCTCCTCCTAATAGCCCCCAGTTATTAGGCAAACTCACTCGGCTGCATTACTGCTTTTACAAGGTGGGGATGTTTGATAACACAAGGGTTCAAGCAGCAACCCCTCAGCTTAAATCATGTTTCCTTGATTGTACTGCTAATTATCAATCTGGGAAGTGGCAGCAGCTGTTCAACTAAAAATAAATACAAACAACTTGTTGACTGGGATGACCTGTGATCTAACACAGCAGGTGTTCATAATTGGATAAGTTTAGTGGGATGGGAAACTATGATGAGGTTTTACAGCAGGTTAAGCTTTCAATTCTACATTATGCAAGTGAACTGGACTAGAGTAGTCCTATAGAAGGAGCAATAGCAACTGCATGTGGGCAAGAGCAGTGTTGGATTTCTGCTTAGTTTTGTTTATAGCAGGGTGCCAGGCATTCCCTGGACTGGAGAGTTCAATAAAACAACTGCTGGTGACCAAAATTTACTAACTCAGACAATCATTATTTAAGATAAAGTTGAATGTCCAACCCATGTTTAAAAAGGGGGCATATTTGTTACGCACCCCCAAAACATCTTTTTCTGGCACCTAATTGCTGACCAGCACCAGAATGCTGAGCCATCCCTAATTGCTGTTTCTGGCACCAAAATGCTGATCGCTGGGCCAATGCCACCAGCTTTCTAGTAAAACGTACAATTCATCAATTTATGTTTTTAGTACGTACCTATTTCTTGCGATCAGTCCTTTTACCGATCGCAAGAATCAAATGTTGTTGATAAAAATGAACAGGCCTCAGCATCATCCAGTTGGCAAAGTTGGAACACTGTACAAGTGTAGAAATAATTGCTTCTAAATAGGTACAATTCACTAGGTGATACAATTATCTTCATAATACTTACCTAAACAAAAATATAAGAGAGGAGCTTCCTCCTGAAATGAAATGTGAACACGTCATTCCAAGCAAATATACACAACACACAATAGTCTTTTCTTGAACTATCAGAGATCAAAGTGCATAGATCATGTTGGGGAGATCAAGGGACATGCCCAATCTCTTACCCATCAAGTATTTTTTTTAATCATCATTAAAGAAGTAAAAACAAACATAGTAAGGAGGGTAGACCACCTTCATTTGGTAATTGCCATACAATAACAATGAACAATCACAACTTCAGGTTTAAGGGTGGTGACAAATGTTACCCTATCTAAAATGTTATTTAGTCCGCCCTGTAGCTCAGTCGGGAGAGCGCTGGGCTCTTGACCTCACCCGGTAGCGGCAGCCCGGGTTCGAATCGCTTCGGCGCTCGCTATTTGCCCCTGACTGGGATGACCTGAGGCCGGTGGCAGCGGTCGCGTTCAAGGTCAGTTGACGTCAGATAACGGGGCAGACCGTGTCCAGGTATGTCGGGCACATAAAACTGTCACCTCTAAATTCTGCCGGACACCAGGAAATACGCGATCGGGTGGTAGGCCCAGGGCCTGTGCAACACGCTATGCTTAGCGCGGTCCTGACCTTGGAAATTCATCCATTAAAAAAACCACTTGACTAAATTGATTTAAAAAACAAACAAATGTTTTACATAAAATGCATATTTTACTTTATTACTGGTAGTGGTGACCCACTTGATCCACTGGCACCATCCATAACTACAAAATAGGGCCTGAAATATCTGAAGCTAATGAAGTCGGCTTCATCCAGTTGGCAACATTGGAAAGCTAATGAAGTCAGCTTCATCCAGTTGGCGGCGTTGGAATGTCACAAGTGTACAAATAATTGCTTCTAAATAGCTAAACTTCACTAGGTGATAAACTGATTATTTGTAATGCTTACCTCAAGACAAGAATATAAGAGAGACGCTTACTCCTGAAATGAAATGAGAACATGTTATTCCAAGCAAATATACACAACACACAATAGTCTTTTCTTGAACTATCAGAGATCAAAGTGCATAGATCATGTTGGGGAGATCAAGGGACATCAGACATGCCCAATCTCTTACCCATCAAGTCTCTTTTTTTATCATCATTAAAGAAGAAAAAACAAACGTAGTAAGTAGGGTAGACCGCCCTCATTTGGTAATTGCCATACACTGAACAATCACAACTTCAGGTTTAAGTACAGCTGCTGATGATCTGATACAAGAATTGTATCCAATGTGGTCATTAGTATTCCCAGCTGATTTTGAGGCAATGCAGCACAGTCAGTGATGCTGCAACAGCTCAGTAAACATTGTATTAATTGGAGAAACAAAACATGTAGCTTTCCATGATCTTCTTATTGGTGGCCGTTTGGGGAGGCCACCTGAGGGCCTGGGAAAAAGTCCTTCCTTTGGTCACATGTTTTAAATGAAGGTTTCTTTCATATTCTTCTGGTTGTAAAGCAGTGGGTTGGGGATCCCAAGAGTTTATTTATGGTTTACTATAGCACGTTCAGCATAAAAGATACATGAAGAGAATAATCCAAGATGGAGGCCAATTCTGCCCTAGGCGGCCTCCCCCGAACAGCCACCTTCTTATTCATGATTAATACAATTCGATGACAAAGACATAAAAGAAAAGTGCAACAAAGAGCCTCTTGGGCCCATCCGAGGTTGCACCCTGCACCCCCCCCCCCCTCCACCAGTCTCGTCCCTTCAAATCACCTTACTCTACCTGCATAGAAGAAGGCTAATCCCACGAGTATTTATGAACTAATCCCTTCTCTGTAAAGTATTTATCTAATCTAATTTTGAAGGAAGCAAGTGTCACTGCATCAGCGACATCCCCTGGTAGCATATTCCAATGTCCTACAACCCTTCTACTGAAAAATGACTGTCGTAGCCTAGTCATTGACATTGACATGAGTTAGGTATTGTGATGTCATTGACAGCACAATTAACACAAATTTGTCTTAGAATTGTTTCTGAGACAAAATGGGTATATTTTTATCTAACCATGAGTAATTGAATGACAGCTGAATTTGAACATTTTTGGTAAGTGCAGAGTGGATTGCTGGTGTATGGATTGTATAGAGCAATGGTTTATGGTCCACTCTCTTGATCAGTTCCAAATATCATATTTGTCATGCTACTAGCAAGAGTGTTAACAACTAACAGACATGTCTAAGTACCAGGGCTAGCACTATCAGCTGGAGTTGTTGCAGCAGTTGACTGCCAGGGACCGCTAGTGAGCCAGGGTGTTATGACGTCGGTTATCGGTACCGCAAATGGTACCACTAACTATTGATTGATTGATTGATTTATAAATAAATATTTAGCGTTAAAATATTAAACTGGTACTATTTGCTTGCCACGTCATAACGCCCTGGCCCCTGGCTCACTTACGGTCCCTGGCGGCCAACTGCTGCAACAACTCCAGCTGATAATGCTAGCCAGTACCAGACTTGGCGATATTCCGCTTTTGCACACCTTTATATAGGCAAATTGAATATTGTATATTAATTCTACACATCTGATTTCATGAACTGCACTCAAAACAGGGACATTATCAGTACTTACCTGACAATAATTATTTGTATCACCCACCAATAGCCTCAGCTGACCGCCTGTAACCCCGCAACGACTCTGCCATAAACAATGTGGGTGCATAAATGTGTTAGATACTGGCTATCATATGACGTCATATGTATCTGGTCGACCACTAAACCCTATCATGCTCAATCCCTGCAGCGGCTATTTGCTTTTTAGTCATAATGGCTACAACCAAATCTTATGTTGCATCCCAATCGGATTTGGCTACAAGCGAATCTTAGGTTCCATCCTGATCAGACTTAATGGCTACAAGCGAATCTTAGGGTTTGTCTCAACCAGACTTAATGGCTACAAGCAAATCTTGGGTTCATCCCGATCAGACTTAATGGCTACAAGCAAATCTTAGGTTTCATTCCGATCACACTTAAATCTTAATGGTTATGAGTGAATCTTAGGTTTCGTCCCGATCAGACTTAATGGCGGGGTTAGGTTAGTTATACAGAAGAAATATTGGAGAACCAAGCATGAACGATGCCCACACCAAATTTCAAAGCAATATCTATATGTGGCACTTCTTTGCCTACCAAAAAATATATGTATGACGCTCTCACTAAACCTCCATTCCTGGCAGAGCGCAGGACTTTTATTTGAGACTGAAGGTTGGCCGCACAGCGGCCGCTACCCCAATGTGACCTTACTGGATACATATGACACATTTCACATACAAAACAGCCCACATTGTTTACATTTCAGTGGTAATGGCAAAGTTGTTGCGGTCGGCTGAGGCGATTGACGGGTGATACAAATAATTAGTCAGGTAATTACTGAGAATGTCCCTGTTTTGAGTGCAGTTCTGTTGAAATCAGATGTGTAGAATTAGTATAAAATATTCAATTTTCCTATAAAAAGATGTGCAAAAGCAAATACTCCCCAGACTTTCCATTGCCTCATGTTTCATGCTATTGGCATTATTTAGCACATCAGTATCAACACCACCCATAGCATGAAGTCTGGTGTTTTGACATGTTCACCATTACACAGAAGTAGAAGTAATCCATGGTTGTTCACTGGCTTTTATTTTAACTTTTAAATTTCACTTGGTTCAGTAATTATAAAATATCAAATAGATGCCTAAGCCTATACACCTATCCTGTGAAAGTAAACCGGAAAGAAAGCAGAGGATTGAGCACACCAGTTCATATACCTATTCAACATCTGCTTGACATGACAAGACAATAATTTACAAACAAATTTCCGCCTTCTGAAGATCCCACCGAAATTTATTTATCTCGGTTTTTAATACTGATAACGAATATCAAGAGAGAAAAACAAATTCCAACACAGCGGTGCGATGAAGCCTCGCACGTGTTCACACGCAAGCTTATATGCGCCGTTTTCGTATGAGACGCTCCAAGAACGTCATCACAATCTTCCGATCGCTATTTTACTGCAGAAGTCAGCTAATTCCCTGCAAATCAAGCAACCGTGAAACCAGGGTAATAGAACAACGGGTAGAACAGTAAGGAATGCAACGCCCAAATGGATTAGACAAAATCTAATTTGTATCGTAATTGTTTTGTCTATTATAAATTAAAGGTATTGTTAGCTATCAATAACTTGTATTTCCATAGACTATATCTTTATTTATTGAATTAAACGCCTGCAAATATACGAAGTAGTAGTCAAAGTAGTGTATTTGCAGTACATGTAGTAGTATCTGGAAGCGGTCATATTAAATTCTACTACAAGGTAGTAGTCGAAGTAGTGTATATTTGAGTATTGTAGTAGCATTTGGAAGCGGTCAGCGGTCGTTCCGACGTTTCTTAACCCCCATGCCCATTTAACCTCTGTACGCCCAGAATATCGAAAAATAATAAATAAAAACGTTGTAGCTATCTGCTCCAGAAGTCGGATTTAAAATATGTACCATAAATTATGAGCCAGCATCGTCTTAAAATCATCGATTTAACATGGGAACCCTATGGTGTAGTAGGTTTTTAACGCCCAAACGCCGGAGTGCTGCCAACTGTTACTGGTGGGGGCTGCGTGAAACGGTTGTTAGCCCCATTCCTTTCGTGTGTGTTAAATTTGCTGGCCTTATGTCTAAACCAGGGCAATAGAACACTGGGTACTTTTAGTATAGTTTTTTTTTATATAGTATATACTAAAAATATACTATAAAAACTAGAAAACATACCAACAAATGAAGGTCACTACCAGATTTGGAATAATATACCAAATATGGATGCACGACATTCGCGGCAAGTATGGCGTTCGTGTTTCAATCAAGAATAATACAGATTTGTACAGCCCTTGCATTCACTCCCGTGCATTGGCATTTTCTCCGTCACCGACGGCAGGGTATTTATTGGTCCGCGTCTCGCTTTATGTTCCAGTTTCTGGTTAGTTAGTGGAATGTATTTATAATTGAATTATTCATTTTTTGTCAGTTCTGTGAGCAGTCATTGTCGTGTAAACAGCCTTGGAATTTGTGTCATTTTCTGGACTTTTTGGGTCCAAAGAATTTTGCTCTCTTCATATTTCATACCAGGCTGCTCAATATTGTTTTCCCGCAAGTTTTCCGTGGTCCCCAGTTTTCGTTACTGACAATGTGCAGCGGCAGAGTGACTTTTTTTATCGACCAACTCACCGCCGTGCTGGACGAGCTGGCCCCGGTCCGAGGGGTTCGCATTCGGAACCCCCACCCACCACATGTCACCGAGGGGACCCGGCGAATCATGGCGGAGCGGCGCGCCGCCCTACGGCGGGGAGACCGCGCGCGGTACAGGGAGCTGAACCGGCAGACCCGCTCGGCTATACTGCGCGACTCACGTGACAGCATTAGACAGCGCATAGCTGAGGCGGGCCCTGGCTCCTGTGTGCGTCCCATCATCGCCAGCAAGAGGGGCGGACAGAAAACCACTCCAGACATCGACCCAGACACGCTCAACCAGTATTTCGCGGAGATTGGCACCAGGACTGCGACGGCCGTTGCCGCGGGAGTGCCGGCCGGTACTGCGGAGCTGCCGGTCCGCCTACCTCGGGTGGGGTCGGACGGGTTCGCGGTCCGGCCGGTGACCGGCGCCGAGCTGCGGGACACGGTCACCAATATGAACAGTAGCGGAGCGTGCGGTGCCGACGGACTGTCCATGGCGTTTTTTAAAAAGTGTTTTAGTGCTATCTCACATGTCGTTTTATGCATTGTGAACACCAGTCTAGTCACCGGCATTGTACCAGATTCGTGGAAGGTTGCAATTGTTCAGCCCATATACAATTCGTCGGGCTCCATCAGAGACCCTTCTAACTTTAGACCTATCTCACTCGTTCCTTGTTTGGCCAAGATCGTAGAGCGAATTGTTCATAAGCAACTGTATGTCTACTTTGATTCAAACCATTTGTTCTCCTGCACGCAACATGGTTTTCGACGCTACCACTCCACTGAGACAGCTCTTATAGATGTCACAGACAAAGTACTTCATGGTATGGACCACGGCGAAATATCACTTCTTGTACTGTAATGTTAGATTTAAGTAAATGCTTTGATGTTGTGAGTCATTCGAAACTGATTCAAAAACTAGAACTGTATGGCGTTGATAGCACCTGGTTCGCGAGCTACCTGTCAAACCACTATCAACATGTCAGAATTTGCTCTCCCGATGGTCGCCAGCGCTTGTCCGGGGCGGTTAGAAACCCTATCGGGGTGTATCAGGGCACATCGCTGGGACCCCTGTTGTACAGCATCTTCTCCAACGACCTTAGCCTGCACGTTGGTGATAATGTTAACATCACACAGTACGCCGATGACACACAAATTCTTGTTACCGGACACAAACGTGACATTGTGTATCTCATTCAGCACCTGGAATCGGCCCTGTGCGCTTTGTTCCAGTGGTTCACCCAGAATAAAATGAAAGTCAACTCTAGCAAGACTCAACTGATCGTTTTAGGCACCCGTCAAATGCTCCAGGACCTACCAATAACTTCCATCAATGTAAATGGTGTGACCGTAGAGGAGGCTCAACGAGTAAAGAACTTAGGGATAGTGATGGACCGGCACTTATCTTTTGAACCGCATGTCAACCAACTGGTAGCGAAGTGCACTGGTCTGTTGATCGGACTGAGCCATGCGAGGCATCGCCTCCCCCATGATGTACTGCCGGAGCTCGTGAACGGACTAGTGATCTCACTGATTCGCTACTGTATCGCTGTATACGGAAACTCTACTGCACAATCAGTGACGCGTATACAGAGACTACTCAACTTCTGTGCGAGAGTGGTTTCAGGGCGGCGCAGGCGCGACCACGTGCGTGATGTACTGGACGAGTTGAACTGGTTACCTGCCCAGGACCTCGTGATGTACCGTACATTATGCTTGCTCAAAGTGATCATGACCCAGGGACAACCAAATGACCTTGCGAGCCAATTCCATACCGTGCGGAGTGTGAGACAGAGATCGACCAGACAGGATGACCTCCTTGTCGTACCACGGATCAGGACCGAGTCCGGGAGGCGGAGGTTTGCTTATCGAGCCGCCCTAGCATATAACGCCCTACCGCCAGACATTAGGGAGACCCGTATTTCTGTGTTCAGAAAGAAGGTCAAGAAACAGCTGGGTATGGCGCGGCGGTGATAGTGCAGGTGTGTGTATGTGTGTATGTATATGTATCTTATGTGTATGAGATTAGGTATTTTATCCATGCCATTGACGCGAGCACATGAAAAGCCAGCGTGTACCTGGATGGGCTTGAAATATATTCTGATTCTGAAGTTTGGTAAGACTTCGCTCGGCCTTCGGCCTCGCTCGTAATATACATCATTGACACCTAACTGGCTGAATTTGGCGACACTGTGTTGAGATAATTTTGTATATCTCAACACAGTGTCAAAATTGTGATTGCCAAAATTGTAGAGCGGGCCGTTTACCAACAGCTCTACAGTTACCTTTCTATGAATCATCTCCTCGCACCCACTCAGCACGGTTTTCGTCCTCGCCACTCGACGGAAACCGCACTGATAACCATTTCTGACCACATCCTTTCCGCTAACGACCGGGGAGAGATTTCCCTCCTTTGCCTGCTGGACTTGACCAAATGCTTCGATGTGATAGACCATTCCAAACTTCTGACGAAATTACAGCTCTACGGATTGACATCTGGTTTTCGGCTTACCTTCGGGACCACACCCAGAGTGTCAGCTTCACTGACAACCTGGGAATTACCAAAAAGTCTGCACCACTTCCCAACGGCATCGGGGTTTTTCAAGGCTTTGCTCTCGGTCCGCTGCTCTGTTGCATCTTTGCCAACGACCTGAGTCTGTATGCCGAAGGCTCAGTGATCGTTCAGTACGCCGACGACACTCAAATTTTGATTAGCGGCAAAAAATCTGAATTCAAAAAAGTTGTCGCTCGAATGGAGCGTACCTTGGCCTCTCTTGATGTTTGGTTCCGCGCCAGCGGACTGAAAGTAAACGGCGGAAAGACTCAGCTGATGCTTTTGGGAAGTGCTCAAAATTTACGACAAGTCCCCAGCTTCACGGTGAAATTTCGCGATCATGATCTCATCCCCGTTTCGGAAGCAAAAAACCTTGGTTTACTCTTTGATCGCACTCTCAACTGGGACAACCACGTATCTGCAGTCACTAGGCACTGCGTTGGCACTCTCATCGGTCTATCACATCTTAGGAGCTACCTGCCACTCTCTGTTGTCTCCGAACTGGTCAGCGCCTTGGTTCTCTCACAGATCCGTTACTGTATATCAGTGTACGGCAATGGTACACAGAAAAACTTATCCCGGATCCAACAAATTATTAACTATGGAGCAAAAGTTATTTTCGGCCGCAAAAAATTTGATCATGTATCGGATCTGTTAGAGAAACTCGGTTGGCTCAGTGCTGGCGACCTGGTGCAGTACCACACACTGTGCCTGGTACATAAGGCACGCCGCCTGGGCAAGCCGGAGACGCTGGCCAGTGGTCTCGTCCGCGTGTCGGACACCCGTGACCGTCACACTAGGCAGGACGTTAGTCTGTATGTGCCCAGGTCCCGAACGGAGATAGGCCGCCGGCGCTTCCTTAGCCGTGCGCCGCAGCAGTACAACCAGCTACCACCGGACTTGACACGGCTCCCGGTACCCGTGTTCAGCAGACACCTCAGGCGCCACCTGTGCCGGGACCTGGGCTGAGAACCTGTTCTGCCGGCGTTGAGCTTGTCTTCTTGTATCTTATACGACAGGCATGTATGGAATGTGTGCGTGTGTGTCTGTTTGTGAGCATGTTTTGGACCACCCTCCTCGTATGTTTTATCTTTTTGACGAGAGGCCGTAAGAGCCACAAGTTTATTGTGGATGGTCTCAATATATGTCTATGTCTATATGTCTATGTATGTACTCATTGGTTATTTGCAGAACTTTGTACATACAAGTGATTGGTTCATGTCATATTCTTCTGCATCCGGCTGTTGCGCTGGCCGCTGAAGCGGCGGAGCCTGGACAGCTCGGCGGCGACTGCTGTGTTTTGAATAGTGCAAGTCTGATCGGGAGCTGCTGCCGTTGTACTGTGACTGGCACATGTGAGACCTGCATTTATATTGTTGCTAAGCGTGGCGTTGGTCTAGTCCCTGGGGTGCTTGACAAGGGATTAACTTGGTATGTATCTTAGGATGAGCAGTAGTCGGCTCAGCAGTAGCAGAAGAGGGCTCCTGTAGTCGACTATCTGGGGCTTCCCCGGCACAAGCGTTGATGTCATGCAGTTTGTTTTCACATTCTGTTGTGTATTTTCCTTGGTGTGAAACATGTGTTATATAAAATATATGTGATTGATCTCATTATAAAGGCATTACACGTGATTTTAAACATTGGCAGATCCAGAACGGTGGTTTCGGGCCTGGGGGATATACAATATATGTGATTGATCTCATTATAAAGGAATTGCACGTGATTTTAAACATTGGCGGCTCCAGAACGGTGGTTAATTTTGCTCCGATTTCAGTTTTGTGTGTGTGTGTGTGTGTGTGGGGGGGGGGGGGGGGGGGGGGGGCATGACCGCCATGCCCCCTTCCCCTGGATTCGCTAGTGATTTTAAATATCACATTTGTATGTGCTCTGCTGTAGTATTTATCCTGATCTAGTCATAAGCATGCTTGAATTTCATCCATATATGTATATATTGACAATATATATATATATATATATATATATATATATATATATATATATATATATAGATATACATATATATATATATATATATATATATATATATATATATATATATATATATATATATATATATATATATATATATATATATATATATATATATATATATATATATATATATATATATATATATATATATATATATATATATATATATATATATATATATATATATATATATATATATATATATATATATATATATATATATATATATTATATATATATATATATATATATATATATATATATATATATATATATATATATATATATATATATATATAATATATAGTGCAAATCAAGAATACTGATGTCTAGATCGGATATTCTGCCACAGTATGTTCCCTAAAAAATGATATTCCTAATCACGTACGATACCTATATTTAATATTATTGCATTACTAATGGTCTTCTCACATGATAATAACTAAATAATAAATGCATTAATGAATATATAATACATTATTATTAAGTTGATATCATGAGATAATTAGCAATAATATGATATTTCAAAAAGGCCACAGTCAGTGACTATTCACGTCGTTTCCTCATTCTGTCGAATTAAAAAATTGTTGTCTGCAGCGGGATTCGAACCCGCGCTTGGCCAACGCTCGATCTGTATGGGTTCACGAGATGCTTAATAGCTCGAAAACGAACCTCACGGCGTACACTTTTGAACCCGGAAATCGAAAGAAAATGTTCACGCTTCATTTCTAGCTACTTTTTATTGTCGTATCGGTTGCAGGTAAAAAAAGCCGTGGGCCCGTAAGATGGCTTTTTAACATGGAACCCTATGGCCTAGTAGGAAAATGTACGCCGTGCTGCCATATGGACTTTGGACCCCCCCCCCCCCCCCCCCCCCGGTTTAAACAGGCCTTTTCAGTACAACCATAGCAATGCATTTTCCTCCACAGACTGTTTGGATAAGTTTCAGTCGGACCATATAATATGAACATGCTGAATGTGTATAGCAGCTTCACCCTCCTCCGATACAGCTAGATGCTATCTATCAAATTAGCGATTAAAGGTCATTGAAATGTCAAGCTCATAGTTCATGTCAAACTTTATAGTTTGGTCTAACAAAGAGTTAGGCATTTAATTCACTTCGACATCTCTTGCCGGACGCATCCAGTGCCTGGTTTACCAATTTGGCTGTGACTCCTGTATGTCCTACTCATGACCCATTCAAAACAGTCGAACCCACTCCACTCTCCCAATAGAAATGGCTAATAAAACCACTAGTATCACAATGGTGTATTTCAAAATATCACAGCAGAAACACTAGGCATCGCCAGGGAAGAAGAGACGCGTTGTGTTGTTATAGACTTGCTTCGCCAGGGTGTCTGGGTCCTCCTCTCTGACAGCTGCCAGCACGTTCAGAACCTGACTGTTAACGATGCAAGATGTCAATGTCAGCAACGTCAGCGAACATGCTAAAAGCTCTGGGGAGTCACGAGTGGAGGAACCGGCAATGACACAGAAGTACACAGGGAAAGGCAGGAGAAAAGACCACTTCGATCGCCTCCAAAACCAACTACGTTATTTCAAATGCAAATAAATTTTAAGTCATCTATGAAAATCTTGAATAAACGTTGTTTTTCTCGCTATTCGAGCCGATGCGCCGAGGAGATTCTCCTCCGCATCTGTCGCCACACGTCATGGTGGCGGACTCATTCGTTACGGTCTCATTTCGTCATTTCTACTCATTTCGGACTCATTTCGTCCCTTTGTTGGCCGGTAGACTCACGTGATGTTGGCCGGTTCGTTGCGCCCCTTGACGGGCCGGTCGGGCTGCCATCGCTCCTTCTTCAGCGGGGCAGCGTCGGGTGGCGGCGGCTTCAGGTGGCTACTGCCAGCGTGTGTCGGCCGGATATCACACCAGGGGGCGTCCGTCTCCAGCAGAAGCCGATCGGCCGGTATAGAGGCCGCCACCGACAGGTTCGGCGCAGTCTTTAGCGAGCTGGGGCCAGACAGGGAACAGGGAAAGGTCAGGACGGGGCGGGGCAAGGCAAGCCGCGTCACCAGACAAGGGCAAACAATTTCTCAGCTCTGCTTTCGCTGGTGTTACCGACCACATTTATCCGCTTCCATTGATCGAAGATTCTTCAATAAAAACAACAAAACTGAGGCTCCACTTTTAAAAGCTTATCGTGTAGCGGCTCAGGGGACAGTATTGGTTAACACAATTAAGACATGCTACTTTTTATATACTCTTTTGGATCTCACACCCAGGGGGGTGACACCGCTTGAGCGCCGTATAGGTCGCCTCCTCGGTGCTCACAAAACGTGATTTGACGTCACTGGCGGCAGAGCGCTGCACCAATCAAATTGCAAGATTTCAGCCAGCAATAGCGCAAGAACAGTCTGTTGGTGGCGTGTTGCGTGCGGGTTTCGATGGCTGACGTTCGTCAAATTAGCAGCATCAGATATCACAACAAGAACTTTTACTTTTTACTGAAAATGATCACGAAATAAATCTTAAAATAATATAATAAAAAATGCAATGATAAAAATAAATATAATTATATACATGCACCACAATTGCATGAATAATCGAAGCTGTTTTTATCTATTTTGAATAGAGAAAGAAGACCAGTCCTGAGAGCTTATAGTAATATTTCTAGTAAGGTGCGAATTAACGCACCGCTTACCAGCCATTGATGCCGATGTAATAGCCGAGTGCCATGATCTCGTCCGCCTCTTCTTTCGTTCCATCAAACGAGTGTACCACGCCGCCATGACATTTGCTGGCGTTAGTTCGCAGAACGTCCACCAGGTCGGCAGCACTGGCGCGACAGTGCAGGAACAGCGGCAGCTTCGAACTCTCGCTGAGACTCAGTTGCCGTTCAAAGTACCTGGGGTTGAAGACATGTTCACCTGTCAAATTAGTGTAAGACAAACAGAAAACAAAAGTGAAAACACGCTGTGAAGCCTTCTAAACATTGTTGCAGGCTTATGAAGGGTCGAATCGATGAACTCAACTCATCCGCGTCGTGATGTCAATCCGTCCAATCCTAACAACAACAACAACAAAACGATCAGGGTTCGCTGCCGTCGCAAACTTCAGTTGATATACACTCTAAGCCCAAAACATACCCAGTACAAAATATCCAGGTCCAACACCGGTTTCGTGGCTTCGACTTTTGCACCTCCAGCTATGAAACATTACTACATTACATAACATCGTCATGTGCTCCTCCTGTTGCAGGTACCCACGTGCAGCGACGGTCGATTCCACTGACCTGCGCTGCGTGTCCTTATCACAGAACTGAAGCCGGTCGTAGTCGAGTCCACACTCCCCCACTGCCACCACGTGCCGCCGGTTCTCCTCGATGAGCGTCCTCAGCGCGCTCAGGTGCGCCTCCGGGTCGCCCGAGGCGTCAAAATCGCCGCACCGCGTCGGGTGCACGCCCACCGTGGTGAACAGACGGTCTTCTGAAGGGGAGACGGGGTGTTGAGTTGGGGCGTATTACTATGGGTCAATTGTTTGATTGATCGTTGACGTTGAACGGAGCGGTGTCCGTTTGAAGCGGGGCAATCATGTGAACATTGGTAGGGTATGCTCGCAATGACATGGGCATAATCATGCTCGCAATGGCATGGGCATAACCATGCTCGCAATGACATGGGGATAACCATGCTCGCAATGACATGGGCATAATCATGCTCGCAATGACATGGGCATAACCATGCTCGCAATGACATGGGGATAACCATGCTCGCAATGACATGGGGATAACCATGCTCGCAATGACATGGGGATAACCATAAAGACATAAAAGAAAAGTGCAACAAAGAGCCTCTTGGGCCCATCCGAGGTTGCACCCTGCACCCCCCCCCCCCCTCCACCAGTCTCGTCCCTTCAAATCACCTTACTCTACCTGCATAAAAGAAGGCTAATCCCACGAGTATTTATGAACTAATCCCTTCTCTGTAAAGTATTTATCTAATCTAATTTTGAAGGAAGCAAGTGTCACTGCATCAGCGACATCCCCTGGTAGCATATTCCAATGTCCTACAACCCTTCTACTGAAAAATGACTGTCGTAGCCTAGTCCTACTTTGTTTCATAATGAGTTTATGCTGATGACCTCTACCTCGATTTTCCCTATTGAACTCAAACATACCCTTTACATATCCAGAATGCTGACTATTTACAAATTTGAAGACTTCAATTAGATCTCCTCTTAGCCTTCTATATCTAAGTGAAAACATATCCAATTTCTTTAATCTATCTTCAT